>VYZP01078254.1:0-18793 GCA_013400635.1 Hypocryptadius cinnamomeus | reverse complement strand
ATCTGTCTATTACAACTGAGTCACACGCCACTGATTTCTCTTTTAAGTAGATTTGTATCTTGCATATAATTATGAAGTGCAGCTCTGGAGAGAGACAGAAAGTGAACAGATCTTTTGCATTTGTACAAGATCGAAAACAGCAGGGCTTTGGGTTTATGAGTCTATGATTTATGATGAATAATGAAATACCTATGAACAAAAATCAGACCACATATGAATCCTGGACTTATTGAAACCAATGGACATTTTGGTACTGACATCAGTTACATAATGTCTTCTCCATCTTTTCTCACATTTCAAACAAAATACAATCTTTCAGCTCAGTTTAAAAAGTGGTGGGAAAAGAACTCAATAAATTGCCAATTTGTAGCTTTATCTGGTTCTTTGTTAAAGCCAGTTAAGTGGAACCTATTAAATTCAGGATGGTATAAACAATGAAAACATTACCAGTGAGATTTTCTAATTAGGATTAGGAACAAAAGTTCAAAATCCTTGGTGTTTGCCCTTCTGTCTCCAAAGGCTTAGCATTTGTGATGATTTGTGCTGATTTTTGTTTAAAAAGAAAAACAGAAAATGGAGTAGGTATCCTTTAGTCATATCTAGGATATGGCCTCAGTAGTATCTAGCTACATCTAAGTTGTTGAAGGAAAAACTCTGCAGTGGGTGTGATTCACGTGCACAGTGAAGTGGCCTGTTGCAAACCTTTGCATCTTGTCATGTAGCTTACTAGGGACAATCTTGGGTGGAACTCAGCAACAAGGAAAAATCTTATAACATATTAATTTACTAAAAAATGTATATGAGTCCTAATTCTTGCTTGCTGATAGAAAGTCCAATTTTTTATAACTGTAACTCTTTCTCTCACATTTTCAGTTTTAGAGTTCATTTCTGTTATGAGGAAAGCCACAATACTGAATCAAGTGGCTGATGGGTTAAGGCTAACATGTGACCTACATGCAAAGAGTATTTTTGTTGCAAAATCAATGACCCTTTCTAACCCATAACCTGGCTTGGCATTGCCAACACATATTTTACCTCAATACTTGTCTTAACCTTGCTCTGCCATGGTTGCACAAACATGCTGCAGCTTTCCTTGGCATCAGATTTCTGTTGGTGCTTGTTCACAGGTAAGACCTCAAAGTTGTGCTCTGCTGTTACGTTTTTGAAGCAGCTGAAAACCAAAGTGCACACTTGGACAAGGAAACTGGTTTGCTCTAGAGATACATTTTTTGGTGTTAATTCTTGTCATATCTAGATTATTGCTTTTATTGAGCTGTGTTCATAGCAGCGACAGCAGGACTCCAAACAGCTTTTTAAAACTGTGCTAAAATACGAGGTACCTGGACTTGTAAGGAAGACAGGCTGATCCCTTGTGCAGTGAGTGGAGCATCAGGGACCAGTGAGCTGTCCTGTCCAGCTGGGTCACCAGGCTGCAGAAGGAAGATCATGCTCAGAATCTGTTGAGAAATGATTCTAATATCTAAGTCCTTTCTCAAGTTCAATATTCAAGGTGAACTGTGAGAAACATTTGAGAATTTAAGACATGGCAAACTGGATTGAAATCTGCAGCAGAACTGTAGAGCACAGTGAGGCCAGGGAAAGTTGTTGTATGCAGCAGCAAGGCTTTTAGAAGAAAAAATCATTCCCTTTTTAATGAATAACATGTTCTGAGGCAGTAGCCCAATTACTTACTTAAAGATTAAATTCGATTGAGTTGCTGCTTGTTCATGGTTTTGATTTGGTCACAGGTGTTTTATGTTGAGTGCTGTCATGAATCAAACTGGAACTAAGTAAAAATTGGGGAATTTTGGACTACTTTGGAAAAGTAGTAATCTTTAAAAATTATCAGCAAAGACTGCTAAGAATCCCAAAAGGCAGTTCACAGTGAGTGAATAACTTTTTAAAGAAATTGGTAGATTCAGGAATACCAATCTAGACCATGAGAGTCTTAGTCCATATTTCCAAAATTGTTTTACCAGACAAAGGAATTGAAAATCTTTTCATGAACATAACTTTAAAAAAGAAATAATAGTCCACAAATGGGGAAATAATCTCTTTGGGATCTCTAACATGTAATCTTGGAGTACACAGATTCCCAAGGTCAGTGCTGCTGAAATTATTAGACTTCCTCATAGACACTCAAAGAATTTGTCTGGGGATGATGAAAAGCACAAGTTCACTTTTCAAAGAGCCAATGATGAAATGATAATAAAAATTCATGCATGAGCATCAGAAGGAAATATCTGTGTTACTGTAATTATGTCTAGACATGATCTGTTCACAGTCCTGGGCAATTGGTTGTAGGAGGTCATGCTTGAGTCTAGGGTGTAGACAAGCTGATCTCCAGAGGTCCCTTCCAACACCAACCACTCTATGATTCTCTAAAATTATTATACATATTAAAAGATAATTATAAATTTAAAAATTCAAGTAGTTTCAATGGCTGTGATGAAGGGACTGTGAAAAAAGCAGTAATCAAAACAAGTAAATTATTGCCTTTCTGTTTTTGCTTGATCAATGACTGTGTTGTTTCAGTATTTATGTCAGCATAACCCAACTGAAATCAGCTTTTTTGACACCCTGGGGAATTCTACATCCAGCCATCTTCTTGTCTGGCAGTTTGTTACAAAAGCAAGGAATCTACTGTGATGTAAAAGTAGGTTCATCCTTCATTCAGTGTTGATGTTTTCAAGAGGAAAAGACAGGATTATTCCATCACCAACCATTTTTCATTATGGATGTTCAAAGAAAATCCATCTTTAGTCAACAAAAAACTTGCATATGTGTCTGCCAGGAAGGCATGTGACTTCTACATGGGTTTGTGAGTTCTGGGTGAAAAAACAAGCCAGATTTTCTAACTGTCTGGGACTCTAGGTCCCATTTCTCTACTGGTGTATATTCTAAGCTGGAATCACTTTCTCTCTATAACAGTCAGAAAGGTTGCATGACACAGTTACAAGATATGGGAATTCTGCTAACCTGCAGAATTCTGCAAGGTTACCTACAGTAAAACCAGCCCTTAGGTGAAACAACACTAGCAGCTCTCAGTGTGTGACATGTTGTTGACCTGCCCCAGTTAGCCCACTATGAGAAGACAATGTCCCAGTCCAGAAGACAGCAGACTGCAAGGAGCATTCACAATAGGCATTATGGACAAAACTGTGTCGGGTCTGGCTCCTCCACCCCACACAATCCTCCAATATTATCCCATCAGACTTTGTACCCTCAGGCAATTTCTCAAGGTATGCAACACACCCAGGTCATGTCATGTTATCAAACTCTGCCCCTGATGGGTTGCAACACAGCACTTGTATAACTTCAGACTTGTTGAACTCATCAGAAAGTGTAATGCTCAGGAGAGGTACAAATTCAAGCACCATGTGGTGTGGACATGAGCAAACTGTTCACATTAACCCTGCTTTATCTTGCAGTGTGTAGCTGGCTCTGCTTGATTTTGCAGTCTGCATGCAGCCATTGGTCCTGGTGGGAACAAGAAATATTTCTGCTGGGGCACAAGGAGGGATCAATCTTGTTAAACCATGGAGTTATAGAATATTCTGAATTGGAAGGGTCCTGAAAGGATCATCAAGTCCAACTCCCGGCCCTTCACAGAATCACCCCAAAAGTCACACCATGTATCTGAGAGCACTGTCCTTGAACTCTGCCAGGATTGCTGCTGTGACCTTTTCCCTGGGGAGCCTGTTCCAGTGCCCAACCACCCTCTGGGTGAAGAAACTTTTCCTGATATCCAAACTAAACCTCACCTGACACAATTTCAAGCCAATCCTTTGGATCCTGTCAGTGCTCACTACAGAGAAGAGATCAGTGTCTGCCCCACTTCTTCCCCTCACAAGGAAGTTGTAACTGCAATGAAGTTTCCCCTCAGTCCCCTCTTCTGCAGGCTGAACAAGCTAAGTGACTCAGCCGCTCCTAAGCGCTAGACAATGGTGTAGTTTTATCACCTGAAAACTTAATATGTAACAAGCAAGACATTCCTGGGTGAAACTTAAATGCCTTTGATACGTATCAGGCCAAATTTGATGATCTAATAGTTCCTTGTGACCTTAACTTGGGTGAGATATGCTGTGTAGGGAGGTGTCTCACCAGGGGGCACTGGGTAGCCAATTACAGCCCACAGAAAAGTGGCCTGAATTGTTTCCTTTAGCAATTTTTTTTGCATGATACATTACCATCTTCTCAGGTAATAAGTGACAGGGAAAGCCTTTTCTTGCCTAAGAAAAGAAATGACACAATTTACGAGAAAAAAAAGAGTACTAAGAGAGCACTGTGTTAAATAAGGTAACAGGAACATACAATCATGTCAAATATTCCTGTAAAATCTACTGGCATGCAGCAATGATTGTAATGTAGGTGTTACCTTAGGTGTATTATATTGGTATGTGTTGCAAAAGAAACACGGAAATTGTGATCATAGCAAGGAGGAGATTGTTCCACTTACAGCATGCAAATGAAAAAGTCTCTTCCAAAATCAAATAAACCTGACTGAATTGTCAGGATGTCATCAGTTGCACTTGATGAATGGCCACTTACACCACACAGGACACAATTTTGGCACAGTACCATACTGGCAGAGTACCATTCCTGCCATGTGACTCAGCAGAGACATCCATGTTGAGTGGCTGTAGCCTCCTCTTCTACCAAAACATTTGAAGTGAGATCTTTTGTGCTGTGACTGGGAGGTGGGTGCACTGTTTGCACATCTCTAAAGGGCAATCTTCCCAAAATACTCATGATGTGGTTGCTGGTGGTCATTTGATCTCTCGCTCTTCTTTGAAGGGGCAAGTACTAATAATAAACAAGACAAATAATTGAGCAAAAGGAGGAGTTAAATGGACAAAGAAATAGTGCAAACTAGTTCTACATACCTTCAATAATACACACTGCAGTAGCATACTGCTGGTCATGAAAATGTATCATGGAAGTATTTGATACATCATGTATTGGCCAATAATGGACAAACTCATCTAAAAATAGAGGAAGAAGATTTTAAGATATAGAATTCCAGTTTTAAAATAATTCAGTTCCAGTCTACATACCAGTAAGAGCAGTGTGGTTATTACAGGGCTTGCCTAGACGGTAAAGAACAAGGATTTTATGGTTGAAGAATTTTAAGCTAATTGACTTGGACCTAAAAGAGCAGCCAAAATATAAATTAGTTGATCTCTTTAACAGCCTATCTCTTTAAGATTGTAGGTTGCATGGAGAAATCAAACCACTGTGAATTGAATCAGGACCATTATGACTTATATATTAATCCCTCTTCAAAGTATAGCATTTTTATGGCGCCATCACAGTTTAATAATGTAAAGCTTAATGATTTAAAGTGAACTTCACAACACAATGCCAAAACAGACAGATATATTAATATTCAAAAATAGTATCTATTACATTTATCAGAATCTGGCACCATTTAGAAAACCCCTCATAGAAGATGTTATCTTTGACACTCAGTTTACATTGTCCAAACTGTTTCCCTCTTCCTTAAAAATATCCAGAAATTTTAAAATACTTGGCAGAACTAGAATCAGTTTTAATAAGTGATTGGCTCTCTTCCTTCCTAAAACCCAGTGTTGCATCATTGTTGTTTCAATTCCAATGAAGGTGTTCCAGAGGTTAATACTTATAATAGCTTCATGCCAAGGTGATAGAGAGGCTTGAAAGAAAAAATGCCTGGGAAAGCGACTCACCTTTCTGTAAATAACCACTCAAAGCCAGTCTTACATTTCTATGTATCACCAGGTACAAGGAAGAGACATCAAAAAAAGGGATAAAAGCCCATAAATGGGATATCTGGCTCACAGTGCTGGGTGGACGCTGCATTCCAGTAAACTCCCTGTGGATCTGGGAAAAACCACCAGCAAGAGCACAGGATGTATTTTATCTCAAGCTTTCCTTTCATAAGCCAGGCAACTTCAGAGCAGAAATGGGGGGGGTCTCTGATGACCATCTGTTACCTTATGGAAGAGAGTGCATTGATCAGGACATTCAGAACCTACTCCAAGGGAACAGGAACAGGTGGAATTACCTAAAGCATTTCAACTAAGTAGCTTCTGTCTCAGAACAGCATTACCAAAGATCTAGCAGGACTTGGTGATGACACTGTAAGACCCTCTGGGAACCAGTATCATCACGTTGGACTAGTGAGTGGTGATGGGTGAGATCTCTCAGTGGAGCACACGGGATGGGAGAGCAGACACATGGACACCCAGCCATACACCTGATCCAAACAAGGAATAAAACATAGGTCTAGCTGCAATGCTTTAGAAATAGGCTTGATTTTCTTTTGGTCTGGAGGGCTGATCTTAGGGAGGTCCTCTTCAAAGATACAAAAAAAAAAAAGATCTTCAAAAGCCATGAAAGCCATGATAGGACTAGAGTCTGGCAAAAAGTAGCAGTTTTTTATACTTGGAAGCATTGGAAGACTTATTAAATGAAATTCAGCAACTTCTCAGAGAGGACAGAGCTATCTGGCTGGCTGAGCTAGATGTTTTCTCCTACATGCTATTAAAAACTGCTCTTTTAGTCACTTGTCCATATGGGTGTGCCACAACATCTGCTCTCTGCAGGTGGGCCACATTTGAGAGGAGGTTAACTTCTTTAACTCCTTAACAACTGAAAGAGTAGAAGCTGATAGCAGTTGATGATAGGTGTCCCCCAAGGTCCCAATAATTATTTTCTGGACAAACAGAAGTGCCAGGTAAGATACACAAAACAGATCAACCTGTACCAAACCTGTACCCAATCCCAGTTACTGAGACAGGAACCTAATTCAAAAATGAACTGCCTGTGCTTCTTCCTTAAAATGCACATTTATGGCTCATGGAAAGATCTTTGACTCTAGATTATAACAGAAATTTGAACTATGAACTTTCAAATAAAGAAATGCTCATCTTCTGGAAAAGGTTGAATTAAAAAAAAATCTCTGAAAAAATCCATCCATCTCTACGCAGTCTCCTCTGTACGCATGGGAAAACTGTCTACCTCTGCCCCCAGAAAAACTCCCTGCAGACCCTGCTACTCTCCCTGTGGGGCTCCCAGGCCATGTGCCCACCTCCAGCTGTCCCAGTACCCCCACTGAGTGTGCCCAGCTCTGGCGAGGGCAGGCACAGTTTCCCATCCCACCAGTGTTCTCCAGGGACCAGGGTGTCAGGGGCTGAGTACGGCCAGTTGGCAACTTTGTCCTTGCTGTCTGTTCAGCTGCTGTGACGCTGAGCCTGGTTCACACCAGGCACACAGCTCAAGCAGCCCCATGGTCCAGCACAGTGCCATGTCCAGCTGTGCTCCCTTGGGTCTAATGAGACAACCCAACTCAGCTGAATTACTTTGTACCTAGTGTGAGCCTTGGCTTAATTTCTTTTTTCATATTCCATAACCAGTTCCAGAGTGATAAGGTCACCCCTGAGCCTCCTCTTTTCCAGGCTAAACACCCCTATCTCCCTCAGCTTCTCCTCATCAGACTTGTGCTCCAGACCCCTCACCAGCTTTGTTGCCCTTCCCTGGAGTCACTCCAGCACCTCAATGCCCTTCCTGAACTGCAGGGTCCAGAACAGGTGACAGAACTCGAGGCGTGGCCCCACCAGTGCTGAGTACAGGGGGAGAGTCACTGTCCTGCTCTTGCTGGCCATGATATTCTGATCCAAGCCAGGTGCCATTGGCCTTCTTGGCCAGCTGGGCACCCTCTGGCTCATGTTCAGCTGCTGTCAAACAGCACTCCCAGGTCCTTTTCCGCTGGGCAACTTTCCAGCCACTCTGCCCTCAGTCTGTAGCACTGCCTGGGGTGGTTGTGAGCCAAGAGCAGGACCCGGCATTTGGTCTTGTTGAATTTCTTACCATTGGTCTTGGTCCATTGATCCAGCCTATCCAGATTCCTTTGCAGACAATGACTGGAGAGATGGTGACTGGAATCATCAATAGTGGTGAGCCTCTTTCCACTGCCAGAAATGCTCATGTGAGAGGATAAAATGACATTATTATTATTATCAAGGAAGACTGCTGTGTATATACCCTCAGGCATAGCTGCATCACCAAGAAGCCTGGAGCAGCTATGCTGCTGGGAGACCTAAGTCATGTCAGGCATTGTCTTTTGGGTATCCCTGTGCCCCTCAAGCAATCTGCTGATGGCACATGCCTCACAGCCCTTGAGACCCTGCCCCCACTGCCAGTGCAGGACTGGCTCTGCAGCTTGCTCAAACCTGTCAGTTGCAGTAGGCTGCTGCAAAACCCAGCAGCATTCCCCTGCCAAGCAGTGTAATCTACCCACCTTGAAAGACCTTCCCTTCATATGAGTTCTTTGTTGGCTCAGCTGGTCACTGACCTTTGCACAGTCCAGCTGTGACGTTTTCTGTGCATTCATGGTTATCAGAATAGGGTCAGCAAAGCTCCAGTTCCAGATCTTTGTACAATTGATTTTGTTGCCTTGTTATAAACTGCTGTCAATCACTTTGTTAACCTAGACAATAATAAATCAAGTTGTGCTGACCACAGTAAAGGGGAGTTGATCTAACTTGTTTTGTGGGTAAGTCATAGATGATCTGGTAACCTGACAAAGGCTCATTTGTTCATATTTTTTACAGTACCAAAACCATTATACAAACCTCCACTGTTTTCAGCTGTGAACTTTTCCTAACTGGTCAAGCAACAAAATTATTCTTTCAGCACTGTTCAACTCTTACAGTGACCACTTTTACAAGTGCCTAACTTCCAGTGCACACATCTTTTTCTACCAGGTCCTCTGTCCTGCCTTGCAGATTCAGGACTCATCACCTTGTTTTTGATTCAAGTTAGACCAGACATCACTTTCTCCGCTCTTGTAACGAAGTACTGTCACAAAATTGCCCTTAAACATAGGCATATAAATATAGTAAACATTTATTCATGCATATTTGACACTGCTTACCTTTTCATCTATTTATTTCAATGTGGTCTAACAGCAGGTGTCCCTGTCCACAGCGAGGGTGATTTTTGAAGTCCGTTCCAACTCAAACCATTCTAGGATTTTATGATTCTTTTTGCCTGCTTAAGTTCTATCCCTCTCAGTGGCCCTTTTCTATATGGCAAATAATAATCACAGAATCACAGAATAATGAGGTTGGAAGAGACCTCTAAGATCATCGAGTCCAACCTATGTCCTAACACCTCAACTCAGAATCTAGACTATAGCACCAAGTGCCATGTTCAGCCTTTTCTTAAACACATCCAGAGATGGTGATTCCACCACCTCTCTGGGAAGAGCATTCCAGTACTTTATTATTCTTTCGGTGAAAAATTTTTTCCTAATATCCAACCTATGCTTTCCTTGACGTAGCTTGAGAGTGTGTCCTCTGGTTCTGTCAGTTACTGCCTGGTGGAAGAGACCGACCCCCACCCCTCTACAACCTCCCTTCAAGAAGTTGTAGAGAAAAACAAGGTCACCTCTAAGCCTCCTCTTCTCCAGGCTAAAGAACCCCAGCTCCTTCAAACGTTCCTCATAAGGCTTGTGTTCCAAGCCCAAGCCAAAGCCAAATAATAAAGAACGGTTTTCATCATTATGGTGCTACGCTGATCTGGGACGATGTAAACCCCTTGCCAAACAGTCCCGTTCCCCTTGAGACGCCGCTTTCCGCTGCGGCACCTCCCTCGCTGGCAGCTCTGGGTCAGGGCAGCAGCAGGAGCGCAGCGACACACGAGCAGGGCTGCCCGCCTGCGGGCTGCCTCCTTCCCGGGCGGGCTGCGCGCTGCCGTCCCACGCAGGGACAGCTAAAGCATTCCCGAAGCAGAAATAGCTTGGAAGTGTCGGTCTGGGCAGGACAGTAGAGGGAAACGGAGTGGCGATGCCGTCAGCAGTGCTGTTCTGCCACCTGGTGCTGGAGCACCGTCCCGGCGGGTCCCGCGGCTGCCCGCCTGCTTCCCCCGGTCCCGCGGGTCACCCAGCCCCGGGGAGCGCCCGCCCCGAGCCCCTCCCGCCAGCACCGCCGGCAACCCGGGACATGCGCTCACCAAGGAGCTATAACATCGCTCTTTAACCCCGGATGATTTTTACTACTAATAAAGATCATTCCCCTTTGCACAGGGCAGTCCTGGTGACTACATTGTGTCCTAGAATGTGATAACTACTGGTTGCAAAGATGCAACTGGTACTTACTCATAATTTATAGGCACGTGGTGTGATACTTGGGGTTGTCCTGTGCAGGGCCGGGGGCTGGACTTTGATGATCCTTGTGGGTCCCTTTGAACGCAGAAATTCCAACTATATTCCCTGATTCTATTTTCATTTTTAATGTCTGAGTCTAAAAAGTACCAAATATGTACATTTATGATCTGATTAGGTGTGTTCTTAACCCCTCCCTTACCTAACATTTCCCTTTTACATTTTAATATAGTGCAGCTGTTTCTGTAG
This sequence comes from Hypocryptadius cinnamomeus, assembly GCA_013400635.1. Lineage (NCBI taxonomy): Eukaryota > Metazoa > Chordata > Aves > Passeriformes > Zosteropidae > Hypocryptadius > Hypocryptadius cinnamomeus. Next base: position 8,397 of record VYZP01078254.1, on the reverse strand, counting down.
TTGTAACTGAGGCACAACTTATTCTGCAGCATGCATTAAAGATTTGGGTTTCAACTGCTTGGAAATGGATTGTCCATGAAGATTATCAAAAATACTCAGCAGAAGGGACTCTTTTTCCACCTTCAAATAAATGCTGTTGGGAAATCCCTAGAAAGACTGTGTCTAAATACCTTATGCTTCAACTTACTTGGCTGCATCCCCACAGTTCCCAGTTCCTGGATCTACTGCCCCTGCCTTGTGGGGTTGCACCTGGGTGCAATGGGCACTTCTAGAGTCTTTCCACTAAGAATGATACTGAGAACCTTGAGGAGATCAGCAGCAAGCCAGTGCTGCTTCCCTGCAGGTCAGTGAGCATATAAAGGGCCTTCAAAGGCAAGACATGGGGCAAGCCCCTGTGTTCTGTACAAGTCATGCACAGGCTGCAGGCTGCACACAGGCAACAGGGCCCAGGAAACAAAGGTTAAATATGCCAACCCAGAAATCTGGCCTGCCTGCAGAGCATGAGAATCCTGGCATAGACATTTATCAACACTTACTTGGTTGTAATAGTCACACCTGGCTACCCTAAGAAGATTCCTCCTGTCCATTTTAATGCCTGCAAGCTTTATAGAGTAAAGCAAATCCACAGGCAAACACTGAGGCCTAACTGACATGTTGAGCAACTCTCAGGTAGTCAGATCATCTGACAATGCAGCCTGAATGATGTTGATAAGCCATATTTTCAGGGGTTGCTAAATACAGGTGACTCCCTTGCTCATGTGGGACAGATTTGCTGGCAGTCACACAGACCAGGCAATTGGGAATGTCAAGCAATTCTGGGTATCACAGAAGAAGTCTCTTTTGGTGTCAGGGGTAAATTGGATTTCAAACTTCTATGTTTCTCTGCAGGAAATCAGAACTGACTGATCTAACTCAGAGGTGGGCACAGGCTGACTGCTCACAGAACAAGCTGGCTGCTCTGGGCCAGCAGCCCCACTGCTCCCAGTTCCATAGGCAGTACACTCAGCTAACCTAGAGTGGGAAAAGGGATCAGCTAAGCCTGGCTTCTCAATTGAGTTTCTCTCAGGTTGGCTCAGAATGCTAATGAACCATGATCTGTAGAACTTCATAAAGATACATCCATCTATGAAGCTCTTCCCTTCAGGATGTAACTGTTATTACAGCTCCAGGACTGAACACTACAGAAATAATATTCAGAATGATTTTAAAGTGAAGCTCATTCCTCAGACCTGATGTGCTTTCTGTAGGTCTCAAGCAACAAGGCAACAAAACATAAAGTTTCTTCTGCTGTCTTTGTTTTAACAGAGAAACACAGCAGTGCTGTAGATATTTAGAACATACACAGTACAGCTTTTTTGCTTGAAATTTTCAAGGAAAAATGGAGGTCTGTTCTTAAATAAGGGAAATAAACTGGCACAAGGTGATAGAAAAAGCTCAAGTACTCAACACTTTCTGACTTTGGTTTTCACAGATAGGCCTGCTCCCACACCTCTGCATGTGCCATTGTGCTCTGGAGAGGCACAACCATCAGGAGGAAACAATGTTAGGGTGGGTCTACCTAAAAACAGGATGTATTCAAGTCCATAGGGTGGTGATGGGACTAGCACAGAGCTGTAGAAGTGGTTGGCCCACAGGATTATGACATAGTTAAAATATCATACATGAAACAAACCATGTTTATCATGAGAGTGCTCTGATCATTGGAAAAAGACCTCAATTCTGAATAAAAAGAAGACCCAAGGAACAGGGGCTTGTTTGCTTCCATTGCAATCTCCAGAGCAATGAAGGCACACTTCCCCTTGGAATTTAATCCCAAACACTTGCAGGACACAGGAATAAACAACATGGACTTGTCACAGGCAAATGAGACTTGACCACTTGATAATTCTGCATCTCACTGCTGACAGCAATGCTGAGGAGGTGAGGGAAGTGATGCAGGACATCCAGGCCTTAGACAATGCTTCCCACAACAGCTTTCCTTAGAGCTGAGGTGTGGGCTGGAAGAAGTCAACAATTTTACATCCAGCTAGGGGCCAGCAGGTAACACAGAAAATATTCCAGGGGTACAATACCAAGGGCATAGTGTTCAACCTTCTCCTGCTTTATATTATGTCCAGATAATATAAACGCAAGGTCACACAATACAGCTTGGAGTCTCAGGTCAGGATATCAGCAGAAACTTAAGGTTACTCAAAGAGGTTCCATGATCTCCATCCTTTTCAGTTTCTTAAGACTTGATTAGAAAACAGAACAAAGCTGACCTGTTCTAGTATTTCCCATGGCCTTACATATTTGAGACGAGGCCTTTAAGGTCCTTCCTCCAACACATCTATGAATTGGTGTAACTGACTTCATTCCTGTCAGTAAAAATATTGGTATTTCAAACAAACTGCTTCTAGTATGCAAAACACACACATTTATTCATTGCAATCTGATGACTGTTATGGGTCCCTTCCAAATTGAGATGTTCTGTGATTCCTTCCCTGCTTAGCTTCATTCCCAAGTCTCTCCGGGAAGCTTTGCACTTCCAGAACAAACATCTGCTGTATATATGTGAACTTGTGACTTGTTCTCAGCCCAGCCAGTTAACTGTATAATTCTGCTCCCAGGCCCACTGAAGGCACCTTTTTCTCCTCTGTACACTTTCATCACAGAGACAGACATGGCTAAATTTACTGTAGGGAACAGTTTTTATCAGCAAATCCTTTCTTGTGCCACAACCATGAAACAGTATCTGCAGTGACATACTGGGCTCTCTGCTTAGAAATGTACCTCCAAAAAAAAAAAAAAATCAGTTCCAGGTTGAAGGATTCTACATTTTTGGTATTTTGCTTCAGAAAAATATGAATGCAATTAAGATTTTAAGGCTGCTACCCTCAGTCTGGGGAATTCTAACTGTTAAAAGCAAAAGCATTTGGCAGAGGAACAGAGGTGTCAGAACATCTATCCATAATTCTATTGTATCAAACAAAACAAAAAACCTCCATCTCCAAATAGATCAGTGATGCCCTTTATCTTTCCCCTCTACCAATTGCCAATTAAAGAATTGCATTTAGGATTTGCTGATACTCCACACAACAGCTGCTGGCAAATTTCTGGCTGACCGTACAGAGCAGCTTCTTGGAAGGCCAATGTGCTGTATGAGCATGGCAGAAATGGAACAGGCAGCCAGGATTAAATCACAGTTAAAGGGGGAGGAACGCATTACAGCCTTGTGAGGAATTATTGGTCATGTTAATTCTCCAAATCTACCCCTGCCCTAATTAAGCTGCATTTTCACTGTAAAGCAGGCAAACTGCCAGTCATGGTGAAGTGAATCCAGCTTTCCAGTAACTGCCAGGAGGAGCTCAAAAGCATGTTCATGTTTAAAACAGAAGCCTTCAAGAATAAGGGGGCTTGAGGAGCTATATTTGAACAGGGCTTGAACTAACAACTCTTAAGATAGCAACATTTAAGGTGCATTAAGGTTTCTGTAAGGTGTGGGGTTGGTTGTTGGTTTTTTTAATTCACATCCTCTGAGCCCACTTTCATATTCATATTAAGTATCACCATTTCCTTTTTCTGTACAGACTATCCTGTCTTTTTTTTCCTGCTTCTCTGTTCCGAGGGCAGGCCAAAGGGTTTGCGTTTAGCACAAGATCTTTGCAGTCTGGGGCAAACACAATTAATGTAGGAGGCTGATTCAGAGCAGTACAGCCAGACTCCTTAGATCAGTTTGTGGTGTGTGCACACTGGATCAACAGTGCTGTGCTAAGATATTTGGTCCAACAGCAAAATATATTTTTGGTTTTCTAGTCAGGATTTGCTAGCCAACTACAAAGACCATATTAGCTCTTAAGGAATTAGAAGCTCAGGCCATATGCCAATAAACAAATCCAGTGGAAGCTGAAGCACGAGCAGCCACCCTCACTGCCATCCAAACACACAACTCAATGCAGGGTTTCCAGCTAACAGGCATTCCATAGGAGCAGTACTACAAGGTCTTCGAGGAATCAAAAAATAGCTCATCCTACACATCACCTTTCAGGCATAGTGCACAAGCTCTGATAACTGTTTAACTCCTCCTTCCTTCCTCCTTATAGTTACTTAAATGACAGGGATTCAACTACCACAGGAACCCACTGAGCAGATTCAATAGCAACTCTTCCAGATCAGACTCGGGAACAATGGATGAATTGCTTGCTGCGCCAGTCCCTATGCAACAGCAGAACAAGTTTTAGGGGCTAAATACTGAGAAAACAGTGCTTATTTGGATCTTAAACCAAATATCAAACACACCCTTTTCCAAAACTTCTCTTGTCCTCGCATTGTTAGTAAGAATAACATGCAAAACTGCTAATAGAGAGACACAGTAAACACAAAGAAACCAAGGTGCAAAATATCCCACTTCTTAAAAAAAAAAAAAAGGCAACTGTTCCACTGTAGATGTTAAGTTTGCAGGCTAGGAGACATTCTCATCACCACACCTAAAAAGAAATTAACACTTTTTTCCTTTTCAAAAGACGTTTCACCAGCATTTCATTTTCGTAAGGCAATTTTTTTTTCAGCAATTGAGCAATAGGCCACAGTATGAGAAGCAGCAAAAGCATTTTATTTGCTGTATAATTAGTGTCATTAGAAATATGATTGGTAAAAAAAACACGCGAGTCCACACAGAAAGGAAAGCTTAATAAAATCCAAAGACAACTGGAAAGGTGGTGGTGGTGGTAGAGACTTAGCAGAGAAAATTTTTTAAGTCTTCCAAGGTTCTAGACAGCAACAACTCTTTTTGGCCATCAGAGATGGTAACAAATCTTCCTACTATTTTGCATCAGAGTGTCCTCCTCCACCCTTGTTTGACTGCTAGCTTCAAATCACTTAAACCTATTGTGGAGTGTGAGAAGGGAACTAAACACAACATCAGGATCTCTTCGCATGAGGTAATGCTTTCATGCAACTGTTCTGCACATGCAAAGGCATAAAACTTACTGAGCAAACACCATCTTCTCAAAAATCACTTTAAGTCATAACAACACTTCACTTTGTTTAATTCCTGTATTTTCCAAAAGGTGGTAGAAGTACTGCATTTTTTAAACAATAACATGCTTCTCCTTCAAACAGAAAATATCTTTAATCTTTAAAACAGAATTTCTTTTCTCTGACACTGAAATGACGAGACAGTCTTAATTCATGGAAATAACAATTGTGTTTCTGAAGCAACAAGTTGCCACAATGATTATTTGTAAACATTATACCCACAACAGTAAGTACATTAAAATCCCACACTTCCACCTCAAAATAAACCACAAAGATTTGACATGAAATACATAAAAAGTTTATTATGTATGTACCCCATCTTCTTATCTGGAGGAGAAAATCTGAGGCAACAGTTTGGTGCAGTATAGAGAAGCAAAGCAATATACAGTAGCTGCACACAGCTTGATTGGTTTCAGACCACAACTAATACTCTTACTATGACTGTTAGTACAGAAATGTTCTGTAATTAGAAAAAATGAGAAGTATTACTCTCATGCTGTACAGTCTTATGTTTCTTGGTTAGAAAAGAACAACCGATTGAGTTTGAATCTTTCCGCCTGAACCTTGCACACCAACTTGTTTGGCTGTTGCCTCTGGAATGTTCAGCACAAAGGTTAAGCTCCAGACATAATTTAAGTGCTTTTCATGTGCAAACTGTTATTCGCTAAAGCTTTCAAAGTACATTTAATTACAGATATGAACACCCTGTAAAGATATGAGGATATGACAGCAGACCCAGAGGCCAATACAGATTTTTTAAAAGAAATGCTATGTTCCACTGCAGTAGTTCTAGTCCCTGATTAGGTCCTTCCAAAGAGGGGGCTTATTTCAATTGTAGGAGATAGACCACTCTTTAACAGAGGCATCGTGGGATGTTGTTACCAGAGTATGTTCATCCAACCACGCCAAGCCGCTTACATGATGTAGTCTGTGAGCATCTGTATTGCAGTGCAAAGTAACAGAAAAGAGTTAGCAAGGCTGGGTTGACAAGCTAACTTCAGCACATTGCAAATATGATTTTTAGCTGCATTAAATACTAGTACTGGATTTTAAAAGTAACTACAAAAATAACAGAAGAATGCCAGCTAGTGTGGCTAGATAGATATTAACATAAAGGCTAAATTACTTTGGGAACATTCAAAGCCTGCTTACCATTAGTCTACAAAACAGTGTTGGATCTCAAGAACTACTAACAACTTTCAAAAGTAGTATGCTGAAGAAAACATACCTGGTATCTTGACTCTGGTCTCTGGATCACTCACAGTCCAAACATACACCATCATGTCCATGCCTCCAGAAGCAAAGTGTTCATTGTCTGGTGACCATGCAATGCAAACAACTTTTGCATGGTGTCCATAAAAGACATTATGCTCCTATTTGAAAATTAGAGAGACAAGGGCTATTCCAATAGTTAAAGCTGCTTCAGGAAATCACTAGCTTTCAATGTGCAGCATCAAAACAAGCTACTGCAAGGCTCCAGACAATGTACATCTCAGATGCAGATGGATGCACTAAGTAAACCAAATGGTGGCTTCATTTTATGTGATTTATTTAAATACTTAGTAGGCCAATAAAATACAAATCCCCTCTGTAAAAAAAACCCACTAAGACATTTTTCTATGAAAGCTTGATATGTTAAGGGCATATGCAATTTAGAGGCTTCTAAAATAATCCCACAGATGTTTCACAAGGCAAAATTATTTCAATTTTTACGTGGAAAATGAAATGTTTTTTGTGGAATGCCATCCTGTGTTTTTACTTCAGTGTTGTTTTAGTCAAAGTTTAAGGAGTTTACAGGCTGATATGCATTGACTGCTTGGGCTAAAAAGTGGAAATTGCCCATTTTTTGGTTTTTAGTTAAAAGACAGTAGATTGGCAGATAAAGCAAGATTCCCTGTCCTAGCATGTCCCTTTCATAGCTTAGTCCTTACCATGGAACTGTGTGCCAGAGCCAGCAGTATTTTATTGCCAAATCTGGTTTATTTACGTAATTGAATTTTATTGTATTGCATGATTCTTATCAAACAGAGCCTACATTCTTGTCCATTTTACAAAAATGCACACAAATTCTCTACCAGATATGGCATGTATTTTGTTATTTCCTTAAAAATCCAAAACTAACTAGTGGTTCAGCAGATCCAAAGGAACTTTTTGTATTTAACTATGGCTAGTCTGTGGAAATCCACCTCCTTCCCTATTTTAACTATGCATTTGTTATTAGATGGGTTTCAGTGCTTTCCCAGCAGCCAACCCATGCTGCACATTTCCTCAACTATGCTTATGGTCTGGAGGGCTCACATAGGCTGCTGTAAATACCAGTACTAGCCCAAAACAGCAGGTAAACAGACAGTCACAGAAACATCAAATTTACATCAATGATTTACAATTAAGCCTCAGCAGCCACAATGTTTTTCAGTTCAACAGACTTAAGACATGGGCAGTCAATTTGTTTTTAAACAAAGACAACTCTCATTACAACAGTTACAACAGTTCTTACCGCATAGCCATCAGCAACACTAAAGACAGTGACAACTTTGTTTGCATCACAGACTGCAAGAAAGGCACCATCGTGAGAATAGGCCAGGTCAGTAACAGGACCTTTAGCTTCCAAAGTCTTATCATCACTTTTCAAAGAGGTTCCTTGGATTGAATACAAATGGACATTCCCATCCTGCAAATTAATAGCAAAGAAGGAGAAAAGGCAGAAAAACCATTTTACCATAGAAAGAAGAGTTCCTGAAACTTTTTGCATTAATTTTGTCTGGTAGTGCTTATGTTAAGAAAACGTTTAGATAACCTGTCATTTATGCTGGTTACAATCCACTAAGTGTGGAAATTAATCAATTTTCTATAATTTGCCAACTTCAAGAACACACTGGAAAAAAACAATTTGGCAATTTCAAAACAGCAAATACAGGAAAGACTATTTAATTCAAAAAGAAGTGAAATAGACTTTAGGTCACAATTGTGGCAGAACCTAGGGAATGAAAGCCCAGGAACACCAAATACACACACTTCAATGATACCGATGTTGTTACAAATTGTCACCTACCATTTCTCAACACAACACACCTACTATTATTAAATACTTTTGTTACTTGCTCCAGTGTTCAAAGTAGCACAGTTTTAGGAAGTGCAACCTTACCGCTCCTCCCACTGCTGCAGTACTTCCTGTGGGGTGAATGGCTACAGCTTCTGGCTCATAACCAAGGTCATCAATTGCAAAACATTTTTTCTTATCTTTCATCAAGACAATCTGTAAGCAGAAAACCAGAAACTAAGACCCCTCTTCAAAGTACCTAATATAAAGCTATTACTTTAGTCATAAATACAAATTCTCTCTAGTTACTCAGATGTTTATTGTATTCTCATCTTAAGGGA
>VYZP01078251.1:93523-117649 GCA_013400635.1 Hypocryptadius cinnamomeus | reverse complement strand
TTTTGACAAACAGTGTTGGCGCTTTTGAAAAAACTGAAGTTATACTATGCTTCTCTCATTTCATTTGATTAGACAAATCCTTATGCTGATATTTGTGCTGGTTCCCAGTGGGCCATGTATTCAACATATCACTAGAAGGCCAGAAAACAAACTTACTCAGCTGAGAATAATTTATTAGCTCTCATTTAGCCAGTACCTTTCATTAGTTTAAAGACTAATCTTAAAACTAATCTAGCAGTTCATTTAACAAGTGATAGAACTTTTAAAGAAAGGTATTACTTCATCAAAGTTATTTTGTCTATCCAGCCTAAGCACCAGTCTATTCTATTCCACACTGTCAGGGTTTTCTTCTTCTGTTTAGTATTGGGTTCTAAATATAACATATTTAATGGAAAGAAATAGTTGTGATAAGTGGACTAAGAACTCAAGTGGCAAAGGGCTCTTTCCAGACCTGTGAGATTCCCTGTCTCTGTGCTTGACATCTTGAATCTGTAATGTGTGAGAACCATTGTGTAGACTCACATATTAATGCTCGTTCCAGTTTTGGGATGAGAGTTAATGCTTGGAGCTTGAATTTCTCCAAAAGATCACCTACAGCCATTTTCACTGCTGGCTTTATTCTCAAGAATAAAGGAACACAAAATTCTTCTTCCTTCCCAGGAAATGCTAGCTGCTAGCAAGACTTACTAACTTGCCACATCTGAAGAGTGACAGAGAGTATTTATGTTTATGAAAGGTAAAAGGTGACACATTACGTGACAAATGAGTTGTCCTGAGAAAGACTCTTGGCCTTGACAAAAGCTCTCTTCCATTGGTATCCATCTTGGTGTAGATATTTTCTTTGTAATACATGCAGGAAATTTTCTGGCACAAATGTTCCTTCAAATGAGGGAGACACTTGCTCATGGAGTCTTAATTCAAGAGTGACTCCTAGGTTTGATTCAGACTAGTGAGGAATATATGCTAATCTGGAAGAAGAAACTGGTTTGATCTTGGTTACAAAATAGAATTTTGTCATTTTAGGCAAACATGGATAGCTATACAGTAGAATTTAGATGGACTTCAAATCAGCTCAGAAAAGTTTGTTGTGTGGTGCCACAGGGAGGTGTCTCTAGGAGATGAAGAGGATTCAGGAGGGTGGTATTATCTGAGAAGTTGCATTATGGAAAGCTGGAAATTCTCACCTGAGTAGGAAGAGATGAAATTCACTCCAGGATACTTAATAAAATGGTTGAAACAAACAGAATGATAAATTATTTATCATCTTTAAGAACTAATAAAAGGATACATAGTGAGAATTTACACCAATGCAATGGGAAACCTGGGAGCATAGTGAGAGGCCATTATAATTGTTCCAGAAGTTCTTTAAAAAGAAAAATCTACAAGACTAGAAAGAATTTGTAGCTATGTATAAATGTAAAAGCAAGAGATGTGTCAAAAAGAACGTAAAAACTCAAAAAATTTTATGACTGTAAAAGCCTAATGAAACCTCTACTAGAAAGGGAAGGAAAGTTAAATCAATTATTTAACGAAAGGATGAACATTTAGTCCATTAGGGAAAACCTTAATACTCAATGTTTTTTTTTTCTTCAAGCTTCACAGAAGAGGGATAATCACTGAATTAAATAGTCAATTAAAAATAAACAAATCCAGGTTTACCAATAAATCCAAGGTTTACCTCCACCAATGAAAATTTGCTACCACTACACAGTTTGGAAACAATTTTCTTAAAAAGCAATATAATGAGCTTCAGGATAAGAAAGAGAAACAGCTGCTGTAAGAAGACATTTTAGAAGCAAAGCAGGATACTGGCCTTGTTTGTAGTGCTGTGAAGTACTCTAAGGCTGGTTAGATTGTTCAGAAAAATGCTATCAGTCTTCTAGCATCAAACTCAAGAAATAGAACAATTGCTGTTCCATAGGGACCTGTCTTTTGATGTTATTCAGTCATTTCCACTGATGAAGCAATATATAATATTTTGTTATTAAATTATTGGATTACATCAACTGGAGATAATTTAATCACTTCCAAAAATTGAATTGAAACTTGAAATTATTTTTATGAATTAGAAAAATTGCTTAAAAGAGGAGCAAATTCACTCAGGGCAAGTAGGTAAGAGTACCGGAGTAACGAAAATCTACTGCACAGTTAGAACACTTTTTGGCTGTGCAGCAATTCTTTAGAACAGTGTCTAAGGTTGTAGTGGTTCACAAAACAGAGAGTGAGGGGAAGGTGTCATAAGTAAAAGGTTGAATAATGGCCACCTGAGATAATCCATGTTCTCAAAATAGTAAGGCTTTGGCTCATGTACGAGGTGCAGTTTTGAGACTTCAGATACCACATGGATCAGCTGGAAAGACTCTCAGAGGGCACTGAGGACTGTCAGAACCATGTGGGCAGATGATAAGGGAGGATTTCTGTGGGGTTGCCCTCCTGCCAGAAATCATCTCTAACTCTGAACCACCAGAGCAAGGGTCATGCATGAGAGCAGGACCAGCCCTACCGAATGGATGTGTGAGGAAGCAGTTGGGTGTCATTGCAGCAGAAATATTTTCAGAAGGACAGACCTTGTCCATTCCCATTGTTGGGTTGCTGTTTCATACTGTTCATCTTTTTCATGTGAAATGTCCTCTACTTTTATACTGGCTTATAGCACTCATACACATTTTCTGCAGCGCTCCATGGTGGATTTTTGCTTCTTTGCCACTGAGTTGGGTTTGATTTCAGGTGTTCTCTCCAGCCAGCATTATGCATTGCCATGAGTGTGCAAGTGACTGTAGATGACTGGTATTTTCAAGCTGGCCATCTAAAGGAAGGGTGTAGAGTACTTCAGTTTGGAGCATATGCCTACAGCTGAACACTTGACAAAAATAAATTTCATCACTGGAATTTTTATTTGATGATTTATTTTGCAAACCATCGAAGACATTGAAGTGACTGAGTGTTCTTACAGATATCCCATCCTGCAGAAGGTGCACAAGTGCTGTGAGACACCTGTCCAGGAATCATGCAGTGTGGATCCTGGGGCAATGTGTGCCACAGGTGGTGGGAGAACCTTCCCAACCCTCAGCAGGCTGTGCCTGTGCACTGAGCGATTCCATCACTCCTGCACTGCTTTCTTTCCCAGGGGGAAAAAATTCTGCCCAGCTCTGAGAAGAACAAGATTGCCATAATGACTGAGGGACCTGTGTGTCCCTGTGCCACAGGCTGCTCTGAGGTTTGCTTTGCTTCAGGCTGGTCATGAAATCAAAGCAATTGACTGGATGTGCAGAGTGATTAGCACTGAATGCTGTGTTTTAAACTGAGTGGGCCATCAGCACACAATCACCAGCCTGAGGGAATTCAAGGAGAAGAAAATTGTCTCTCTTCCATGAGCAAAGGGCTATTGCAGAACTGAGGAGAAGATTAAATACTTCCCTGGGTACAAGGCAGAAAGGCCCTGAAAGATCAGCAGTGACCAGGCAGCCTTGGTGGATGGCTTTCTGTGAGCAGGAGGGAATGGAAAATATCAACAGGTGGTCAAACCTGGAGGAAAGGAAGAGTCCAGCAGGAGTCACTCATGACAGTCTCTGGCAAATGTCATTAATGCAGTAAACAAAGGAGTTAGAGGCTAGATTTATGAAATGAATAAAAGTATTAGCTCTACCAGGATTGCAGGCTGGCAAGCCTGAATAAATTAAAAAATGGTTTTGATGAGTGGGAAGGAAGGTCAGGGGGAAAAAATAATGGGAAATATTACATTCAGAAGGGAGATAAATAAGCACAAATGGAATGAAAATAAAAGATACCTTTATAAGGTGTCTTTTAGTCCCAGCAGTTTGGGACTAAATAATTTGTGGATTACAGCTGGGCTGCAAACAGAATATGAATCAAATTGTGATAGTGCTGCATATAAAGCAAAGATCACCCTGGAAGATGGTGACAGCAGTTGTGGTCATACAGCAAGAGAGAAAATAATTTCTCCAGGCTAAGCTGTGCTGAAGCCTGAGCTTGGCACTGGTCCATGGGGCCACACTTTAGGAACTACACAGACAATTTTGAAAGAGTCCAGGAGAGGAAAAAACCAGATGGTTTTTAACCTGTGAGGAAAAAAGTAAAGCACTTGTGTGTGTTTCGTATGCAGATTACCAGAAGGAGTGTGGTAACTGTGTCTGTGCAAGGGGTGCTGTTCTCAAAGGCCAGCAGTGAGGGTGATGTTGCTGCCTTTGGCAGCAAGGGTGGCTTCCATGGGCAGATAGACAAACCTCCCAAACTGTCTGGAGGCCCCTTCTAGTGCATCTCAGGGAGATGACATCATCTTTGTCTTAGAAATTTGTTTAGAACACACTAGAGAGTTGCTAGGGATTCCCTAATTGTGCAGACTCCTTCTGAACAGGAAAATAATACATTAAATAGTTAAATATCCTCCTGAAGCCCCCTTTGTCAGTCCTGCAAAGGTAGGTGGCTTAAATAAGAAAGAAGAAAGGATAATGCAGAGGAAGAGGACTGGAGTGGATGGGTGATTAGGAAGGCACCAGGAGGGCTGAAGAAAGCCCTGGTGAGATCTTGTCTGAAATACATGTATGCTTCCAGTCACCTGTTTCCAAAGTAATGTCTCAGAGGCTTGTGAAGACAGAGACATAGGACACTTGCATCCAGTGGGCAGCTGAGATAACCAGCCCCTGTGTGTGATCAAAGGCTGTGAGGAGGGAAAAGTCTCGTGGTGAAGGCCAGGTGAGGAGCAGGATATGCCAAGCAAATTGGTATAAGTGGACAGCAAGATGGGAGTCCCCACCTGTACACCTGAGGTTTTGCAACAAGGTGTTGGAACAGCAGTAAAACTGTCCCACTGATAATTAAGTACAGTCAATTCTACAGTCATGACTCCTTGGCTTGATGTACTCGATCAAGCCACTGTTCTTATCAATCAAAACCCAGCAAAACCAGAAACATTCCCAATGATTCCTTTAAAAGGAACAACACACAGTGTGCTGTCAGCTCCTCAAGATTCATAGCACTAGGCTGTACTGAAACATGCAGTTCCTTCGGTAACAAGAACTGGTATTTGCCTCATATCTCTGATTCACGCACTGATAGCAGGCAAATCTCTGCATAAAAGAATTGAAGAATCTTTAAGGGATGTGGGAATAAAGCTATTGTTACATTAACATTATCAGATGCCCTTAAATCTGTGCTTTGCATGTTTATAATGCTAAAATTCAAAAATAAATGTCCCCTTTGTGTGGAGGGGAAATCACTTTGCAATGCAAGCTGTAATTGCTCTCCCTCACTGACCTTCTGTTGAGTTCATGGTTTTCGCCTCCAGTTGGAGCTGCAGACATTTACCCTTTTGTTGTAATTATGGTAAGTATTTGAGAACAAGAACCCCTCTGGTTTTAAACATGAGTCATCCTCCTTTTCTTCTATCTAGACCTCCTCAAAACTTGTCTTCTTTCTGTAACTCAGACCTATACAAATCTCAGCAAATGCCACTGTGGTAGGCCTACAAAAAGCCTGAAATAAAACTGCTTTCTAGCATTTTACTCAGTGATTCAATCACTAGAACTGACACTATGGAGAAATCACACCTGCTAATGAAATTGGCTATTTACGTGTTGCTAATTGCCCTACAGCACAGGAAGAGGATTTACAGCATATAAAACCCCAAACCTACACCTCAGTTGTAGACACACCACAGTTGCTTCTGAAGCAGCTTTTGCCATCTTGCTAAGCCTCTCAGAAGAATGCAGGCAGGAAGAAGGTGATGCCACTGTGAGTGTGAAAAACCACTGAATCGTAGCATTTCATTATTGGAGATATGCTGTCAGCTGCACTGCAACATTTCCCACTGTCCTGGAAGAATTAGCAAGAAAATAAATGTGTTTGAGCACACACCCACCGTATTAGTGAGGGGTTTTTCTGGCACTGTTAGGTACTTCACGGTACAGAAGACTCTAAATGCTCACTCATGCGTGCACTGTGTCATTACCAATAGATCTGTCTATTACCTGTCATTGCAAAGAAGTACCAGGCTTCCAAAACTCTTTTTCACAACGGCAAAACCAACTGAAATGCTGCTTTATTTAAGACCTGTTAGGCCAAAATAGGAAAAAGAGGATGTTTAAAGTATCACTGTACTTCGTGGGTAGGTGTTCCCCTCCTCTCCCTCCTTTTCCTCCCTTCTCTCCCATCCCCAAGCCAGCACCATAGAGGGGAGCTCCTTCCCCCCAGCTCCGTGCGGGCATTTCCCCTCAGCCCAGGCCAGGGGCAGAGACCCCTCACCCCAGGTGCCAGGGATGGGTGGAACGGCGCCACACGAGATGGATGTCGAGTTCTCAGTGCCGCACAAGTCCCAGAGCCCGGGGCAGGAGCCACTTTGCCCGTGGTGTCCCCACAGCGATGGCAGCACTTGCAGAGCCAGACGTGGCCCAGGCAGGGACAGACCCCGAGGTGCCACACGAGCTCGGACACCAGCTGAGCACACCTTCGGGCAGAGCCTGTGGCATGTCCCACAAGCTGGGTGGCGATTTAGGAGCGGCCTTTCCCTGCCACACCAGCGGGATGGCGATTTAGGAGCGGCCTTTCCCTGCCACACCAGCAGGGCCTGCAGCCGCTGCCCGGGCAGCGCTCACGGTCCCGGCTCTGCTGCACGAAGGACAGCTCAGTGCTCAGCTCTGAGACTGCTCCCAGCAGCAGCAGAGCAAACAAGGCACAAGCCAACCATTGAGGATCTTTGTTTCCGTGAGTTTTCTCATGGAAAATTCTCTGTAAGGCCAGGCTGGAGAAGCAGGGTCATCAGTGAAAAGAGAGGGCTTTGGGAAAAAAGGGGAGAAATACCTACTGGCACCAGGGAGACTTTTTATCAATAAAAGGGACTTCTTTCTTTTTGGAACAGGAGTCAGTGAGGATGCAGCTTGGCTGAGCTCTGCACTGCATGTTGGACAGCTGCTGCTGCTGCAGTTCCTGCCCAGCTGAGGAGCACCAGCCTTGCCTGGATGCAAAGGGAGTGCTCATCGTCCAGCCCAGGGCAGCACGGGCTTTGTTTTGCAGAAATAGCTGCAGGCAAGTCTGTGTTCCAAACACACAAACAGGTGCACCAAGCTCCATGGATGGTCTCTGGCTAAGGTTTCCCAGCCAAAGGCAGTCCAATGGCAGTCCTCTGCCATTCGAGCTGGACTCTCCAAGGGCAGATGTGCCTCTGTGCTCTGGCTTCAGCACTGTGGTGCTCTGGCTGTGCTGGGCATGTTTGTGGGTGACCAAAGGCCCCACTGAGTTGGTAGGAGATGCAAGACGTGCTTTTCTCTCCAGAAGCTGCTGGCTTTTGCTGTGTGCTGGACTGCTGCGTGCTCTAGGAGGTGCAGCAGGGCAGCCAGGGCACCTGGCTGCTGGGTGGTTGAGGCAGTATTATGCCTCAGGCCAGCATGCTCGACCCCCAAGGACAGCAGCAGGTAGATTTTATTGTAAGTGAGCACTGCAAAGCTGTATTGCTAACATGGCAGGGCAGGGCCCACTGTGCTGCAGCTCATCAGGCCTGAGGAGCCAGCAAGCTCTTCCGGCTGCTGTTCCCTTCTCAATCTTATTAAATTACAGACCATCTAAATTGTGATTACTCTAAAGAAAACTAAATGATCTTGTCCTCCAGGTGCCTCATTATGGCATCTGTTAGAAATAAGGCAGTGACAGGTGGAGGAAGCTCCAGACATCTCAATCGCTTCCTAAAATTTGTGTGAATTTCATTAGGAGCGGGAATGCAGGAGTTTGGCCATGCACTGCTTTGCCTTCCCTCCTGGCTTGTGCCTGTGCCCAGGCAGATGTCACAAGAGTGAAGAAGGAGGGAGAAGTCCCTGCATGATTTGAAAACTCTCCTACCTGTTTGTTTTAAGTCTGTGTGCTGTTTAACCTCAAATCTGAGCTTCAGCAGAGACTCAGAGCAGGAGCACCTCCCTCTGTTCCCTTTCTTCTCACTCCACCCTTATGGCTTGTCTGACCCTTATGGCTTGTCCAGCACATTCTGCTGCTCACAGGGCTGGAGTGTGAGAGCACTGCAGTGACAGGCACCCCTGTTTCATCATGACCACCCACCTGAGCCCCACATGCAGGTGCCTGAGGGAGCAAACCCCAGTGGGGGCTTGGTGGGGGAAGGGCAGGGCTGGCAGTGACCTCCTTTAGGATTGCCATCTGGTGCCTTGTGCTGCCTCTGCCCTGGCCCTCAGGGTCGGTTCAATAGCCCTTCTCCTGGAGTTTAGGGCTTTTCTAAAGATTGAATCATTGTGTATGGCCATCATCTGGACAACCTGTTCTGGGAAGAAGTAATAGCCCTCTTTACCCAGAGCAGCCAGCTGTACCTAAAGTCAGACACAGCAGGAGTGTGAGTGACACATGGCTGTTCAAAGCCACAAAGGGAGCCACTATTTTTGGGAACACATTTTTTTTCCTCCAGTGTTTCCATCTGGCAGAGGCAGAAGAGTTGATGTCTGAAGACCTGTAGTCCAGGTGCCAGCAGAACTCCCTAGCCAGGGAGACAGGGCAGGTCTTGCTCTGGCAGTGGGCACAGGCAGCCTGGAAGATAAGAGGGCATAAGCTGTGACCTCACAGATTTTTGTTTTAAACACACTCCTGAAAGGGATCTCTGACCTCTCAGCCCCCTCCTGAGAGCCAGAAATCTGTGCTGCAGCAGATGAACAGGGGCTTTTGCCAGGTAGGATATGTGGTGGAGTATTGGATGAATCAGGCATGGAGCTATTTCTCATTTATACCTGTGTAGCTGCTGACAAACCTTCAGTTAAACCCAAGCAAAACCTGAGTAAAATGTAGGCAGAATCACAGCTTTGATGGTTTTTGGAATGCACTTTTTTTGCAAGGAAATCACTATTTTCCCAGCTGCTGGTAGGAGTTGACAGAAAAAGCAAGAGTAACCCCCTGTCCTGTTGCATCAAAGAGTGGAAGGCAAATTTCACAAAGATCAAAGATGTGAAATGGATAAAATTCAACAACGTAGATGTTACCTGCTGTCAGAAATCACCAGGCTGGCATTTGCCCTCACAAGGAACTGAATAAAAAGCCAACAAAACCAACACAAAAAGAAGACATTTTCCAAATGGGTGCTTTCAATTAAGAGACTGTATAGTAATGATAACCATGAGAAACTGTCTTGTGGTGAGCCTCCTTTCTTGGGCTCTCTGCTGGAAGTCCATCCTTGCACAGGCTGTCCTAGGATACAGCTCTCTGCAGAGCTGGAGCCTTGACTGATGGCCAATTATCTCTGGAGGATCCAGGAGTGATTGCACAGAGTCTTGGTCTACAATGAGCCTCTCCAAAGAATTCTCCAAGTTTAAATTCAAGCACTTGGCACTTGAAGTAATGCCACGATAGTGCTCTGTGAAGCTGATGAAAATCTCTTTCAAGTCAAGTGTTGGCTGTGATGCAAGAAAAAGTTGTCTTGGAGGGTTTCATCCATTGTCATGGGCTCCAGTGGTAGAAGAAGGACAGTGCAGAGGTGCTGGCACCTGTGTGTGCATGAGCATTCGTTCTGGGCTTAGAGGAGGAGAGGGGGATTTGTGTCACCGTCATATTTTCTGGAAAAATCTCTTTGCCTAGGATTTTCTTCTGGGAAGCTGAGAAGCTTCAGAGAAAAAGGAAAACAATATTATCTCATTTGCTTCTCGTGTGTTTTCCTGCTTTGGAATGTGGTTGGAGATTGTTTATCCAATATGTGAGTTGTTTTGACTTAATGACCAATCACGGTCAGGCTGTGTTGGGACTCTGGAAGGAGTCACAAGTTTTCATTATTATCCTTCAGCTTTCTGTCTGTATCCTTTCTGTATTCTTTACTATAGTTTAGTTTAGTTTAGTATTCTTTAACATAATATAATATCATAAAATAATATATTAGCCTTCTAAGAACATGGAGTCAAATTAATAATTTCCTCCCTTCGACGGCGGTGTCAGAAAATACCACAGATTTGCAAACACAGTCACAGTGCCAAAGGGACCCAGCTGCTCCTCTCATGTCTTTCCTAGATCAGAGGGCATCCCTGGCTGCTGGAGCAGCGTGGGCTGGTGGCTGTGTGTGTGTACTCAGGGAGTGGTGGCAGTGGGCACCATGGCAGGGATGTGGGAAATGGGCAGAGGAACAAGCACAGCACAGGACGGGTGTGCAGTCCTGCCACCACTGTCACCATTGGGCACAACAACACTGGTGACACACTGGACAACACTGGAGATGCCATCACCCAGCAGCCCTGGCCTGTGGAAGAGCAAGTGGCCACAAGGAGCTCACTGAAGGAGACCCCATGGAAAGATCAGAAATTGTATGCAGTGACAAGGAAAGGAGCTGAGCACAGCGCTGCTTCCCAAGAGGAAGAGCAAAGCTGTGAAGAGATTATTGAAGGGATAAAACTGATGAGGTGTCACTGACCTAAAACCAGTAGCAGGGAAGATGCTGTAACACTGGGTCCTTCTCCTGCAGCCTGGTTTCCAGCCAGGTATGTGTTCCTCCTGAAAGGGCAGGAGACACCTGGCTGAGAAGCAGATGGTTTGGGAAGACCAGAGAGCTGTTCTAGAGGATTAAAATGTCATCTATTTTATTATATTATTTCTATTTTTCAGCATAATTGTGCTTTGCTGGAATCAATACTAACCTCAAAGGAAAGAAGTGTTTGTGCATTGACTACATATGTTAGTTTATATATTTATCTATAAAAATAAATAGGGATAAGCTGTTCTAATAAGTGCATTTTAGGTTGTCCAAGGTTGGTGGAGGGCTCAGTAAGTGAGCAGTTGGTTTTTATCAAATTGATCGTGTCCATGCCATTACTTTTTTATAACCAGATCCGAAAGGAAGATTGTGTACAAAACATTTCCCCTGGCAGCGTTGCCTGCTCCTGCCTAGGAGGTACAAGGCTGAACTCCTCTCATGGAACAAGTCTCATCATTTCCTTAATTAAGAATAAATAACTTTAAAAAAAGACAAAAGAGCCTTCTTTCATCTGATTAAGTAGATAATAAAAACACAGGCTACCCTTAAGCACAATTGCTGATTAAGCCTTTGGATGCGGAATAAACAGGCTGAAGAAAATTTTAATACATAAATATGGGACTGATCTACTAAACAGCCAAAAAGCTATCCCTAATTGGGAAGATTCTGCACAAGGGAAAACAGAGACCAAAGGGGAAAATGCATCATTTCTGTAAACAGCAATTTGCATCAGGGCCATGGGGCTGGGGGCAGGTGGCTTGAGCTGAGGCTGT
This sequence comes from Hypocryptadius cinnamomeus, assembly GCA_013400635.1. Classification (NCBI taxonomy): domain Eukaryota; kingdom Metazoa; phylum Chordata; class Aves; order Passeriformes; family Zosteropidae; genus Hypocryptadius; species Hypocryptadius cinnamomeus. The sequence goes on along the minus strand of VYZP01078251.1, from coordinate 106,420 downwards.
GTCTCAGTGCTGTGTGGGGAGGCACCCCAGGCACCAGGAGCAAGCCTGGAGGAGCCCTGCACTGCCAGGGCAGCTGGTGTGGGCAGGGGTCTGGGGGCTCTACCAGGCCTGCAGCCCAGCAGTTTGGGCAGCAGGGGAGGGGAAAGGAGAGCTTAGCATTTTCACTGCCCAGCAGTGGGACTGCCAGCAGCATCCTTCTACTCCTCACCCACAGGGATGACTTCCTAGGGACAGGACAAGTTTTGTAATATTTGGAGAAGCTCAGGTGGCAGCATAAAAATCATTTAGATTTCAGTCAGAAAAGAGACTTCTTTCACTAATTTGTCCCTGGGTGTAGCATTTATTTGTGGCAAGTGTGATGTGACTAAACCTTACAAACCAAAGATCTCAGCAGTGTTTATCTGCTTGCAGCACGCTGCATTGCCACTTGCCCAGAAGTATTAAATAGGCTTGGATGCACCAGCAAGCTCTTTGCCCTATTCCTGATAGTTCTGTTTCATTCCCAGGCTCTAGTACTCAACCCTACCCTGCTTTCAGGTCCTGCTGCTCCATTTTTAAGCATGAGTGTGGCAGATGTCACTGGCAGCAGCAGTTGCTGTCCTGATACAGCTGTCAGCAGCTGCAGCACTGAGAGGCTTGTGAGTGAAGGGCTGAATCCTGGTCTGCACCAGCAAGGACATGAATCACATTGGACAGTGGTGAATTTGAAGGTAGTCTTGGCAGCCTCCTGGCCAGAGGGGTGCAGAACAAAACCCTCTACAGCTAAGGTTACATAACAAGACTTAGCTCTCAGGTAGCTGAATGCAAGACAGTGTGACATGTTTCCAAGTGCTGGGAAAACAGCATTAGTTTTCCTTTCAATTACTAAACATATTTTTTATTTATTCTTTCAATGAATGAACTTCAATACCAAAAGTCTTAGAGGATGTGGGATAACTGAAGATATAAGCCCAAACCAATGACTTTGCAAATATATTCCAAAGCCTATTTACAAGGACATTAGCCAGGACAGATCAGCTGGGAAGACTTTATTTTTCATCTGTGAAACAGCCAATACTCCCAAAGAAAGTACTGTCTTGTTTTCCTCTGGATATTGCATCTCCTAATTAGTGTAATCCATTTAGTCTGCTCTGTTTGATTTTTCACCCACAGAAGCTGTGAAGCTTCTGCTCTTAAACTTGGACTTGCAGTTACCTCCCCTGGGTAGCAGTGAGGCCCCTGTACCACACAGACTCCTCTTTGTAGCAGCTGGGAATGGCAAGAAGAGCACTGTAAATCACTGCCTGCTTCCTGCTTGCTTCCCTGTCAGGAGAAAAGGGTGATGGGGCAATCCCCACTGAGAGCAGGGGGGTGCTAGGGCAGAGCAGGGGCTCTAAATACGTGACTTAAAATGACCACATTCCTTACATGTCTTGGCTACTCTGTGCTTTGAAGTTTGTACTTCACCCTTAGTGAAGCAGTGGAGGAATTGCTGCCATTTCCATTTGGGTCTGTGCCTTTGTGGCACATCCTCCCTGGTGTGGGAGGCAGAGCCCTTTCCATTTGGAGGTACAAGGACAAAAATCAGGTGATGATGTAAGAGCTTTCTGTATGAGAGAATTTTGTCTTTTCCATACGACTTCTATTTCTGGTAAGAGAGTTGTTAAAAGAAATTGGCCTCTGAGTGTTGTCTTCCTTCACTATTCATGTTGCCTTCACTTTTTGTATGTGTCTCTCTCGTGCTTCGTCTTACAGTCATGTCCTATTTTCAGCTCACAGCTCTTCCATCTCTTTATTCCTCTCTCCTTTATCGGTTCACCCACAGGAAAAAAAAAAATCTGAGGCAGAATCTCACTTTTTAGGGCTGTTCAGGTGGGTTAAAAATATTTCAACCAGAGGAAACAATGTGAATGGTTTCAGAGGCTCACAGGCTGTGTGGGGAAGTGAGCTGGCAATGCACAGCTGTTCAGATACTGCTGGCATGACTCAGAGCTCAGCTCTAGATCAGCACTGCCCTGACCACAACCATCCAGACCAGGGACATCCTTCAGACCAACTCAAACCCTACATGTTTTGCAGAGAGCACAGTAGGTCTCCTATGAACAGTCAGCCTCTCTCTTGGCAGCATTCTCAGCTGGGTATTACCTTGAGAAATCTGATGTAACCTGAGCTGGGCATTGGAGAGGCTGTCATTCAGGGACCCCTTCCATCACAAAGCCGTCTGTGAAAACATGAGCTTGAGGAAATGGAGTCTGTGGAGGTGAGTGCCAGGAAGGGAGTGGCTTGATCTACATTCTCAGAAGCAATTTCCTGGTGCATTCAACTCTGTGTTCTTTGCTGAATACACAGGACCATGTTGCTTTAGGAAAAACAGAGCAAGGATGATAGGAGAGTATTTGTTTCAGCACAATGGTGGGGTCCCACTGAGAGTAGCCTCTGGATTGACTTCCAAGAAATAACTGGGATATTTCATAGTTTCAGTGTCATCCTGGCAGTCACTGATGCTTGTGGAGATGGATATCTGTCTGGGCACCATGGCAGCTCACACAGTTTCTCACCTGTGTGGGCTGCATGGCAGCCAGGGCTGCTGAGGTTCCATCTGTGCCACAACCCTTGGGATGCCTTGTTCTCCTGTTGAAGGAGGCAGATTTAGGGCTGAACAGTGGTGTCTGGCACAACAGGACCACACACCTCTCACGTACCATAGCAGCAGCATCCCCATTTTCCAGGCTGGGGGAAGGATCTGCTCCCAAACTCTCTTCTGTGCATTTGAGAAATCTGCTTGACAGCATCTTAGAGGCAGGGAGAAGCATTGAATGGGGTAATACGTGGAGATTGCTGTTGGGAAGGATGAAAGTTTGACAAGAAAGTCTCACAGATATGTATGCTTGGCAGAAAGATTTTTGAATGTAGAATCTGAAGAAATAATAGAGATGGAAGCAAGTTTTGATATAGAAGAAAGGAATTGCTGAGCCAGTCTTACTGGATAACCAAGGAAGCAAAAGGTATGTTAGTTAGAAGGGGGTTTTTATGACTAAGAGCAAAGAATAAACCCACATCAAACAAGAAGATGTTTTTACCAAGTAGAAAGATAGCACAGGCAAACAAGTCAGCAGATGTTGCAAGTAGAAAAAAGGTCTCAGAATTTTCCACTGCAAGAAAACTGAAAAACAACTTCTAGCTAAAACTGTAATGTACTAACTTTTAGTGATTGGAGAATAGTAACATGAATATGGCAATTATAGTAGTTATGATAGGCTATAGATAAAAGTTAAGGTATAGATTGGTTCTACTGTATTAAGATGGTCAGCAAAGAAAAGTATAGAATGCATTTGTAAGCTGAACTAAGGGTCTCCAGGTCTGCCTGCAGCTGGAGCTGACAGCTGTAGGCACAGGCTGTGTTGCTCACAGCCCTGGACTGCTGTAACGTTCTTGGATGTAATAAACTGCATTTTGAAGAGCCTGGAGTCCTGCATCACTCATTACAACTCTTACAGATTGTTCTATGCATATCAGCCAAATATAAGAAACCCTAATGGGGTAAATTGTCCAAATTCCCTCCCCTGGAAGCTCATCACAGGGTAGCTGAGCCTGCCAAATGTGGCTCTGACCCCACCATGATATGCGCGAGGTCTGGGCTGGGGATGGTTTGAGATAACAGTGTCATGACTCTCTGGAGCAATCTTCACTGATGAATGTCTCTTTTGCTGAGGGTGGGAAAGCCAAGTGGTTTCAAGGAGTACCTATTTAGTAATGTTACACCTGGAGACCATGGACCTCTGGTGGCTCCTGGGTTCTTGCAGCCCTTGCGATAGGCCATACTCTAAGCACTGGGTAACCTGAGCACTGGAGTGGGACCAGCTTGCCTTCTTCCAACACCACATTCAAATCTCATGCCTGTCTTTTCTGCTATACTGAAACTGTACATTTCATCCAGTGAATGCCAAAGGAAGAAATTCAGTATTACTTTTGCATCATGTGTGGGAAAACTCACATATATTATCATGTATGATTTGGAGTTTTAATGGGGATCGAAAGCATGTCAGGACAGCAAGTCTGGGGTGCACATATGTTGAAAAGTATAATTGCTTGCATATTGAGGAGAAAGAGATTAGATACAGCAGGTATATCAGAGCAAGTTGTACTTTACTGCCTTGCTCATTTGGTTTCACAGGGAACCCTCAATCCCTAGATTGAGCTAGATCATTTTTTACTGTTTTGAGAATGAATTGCAGGTCCACAGCTCCTCTTTCCTTGAAAGTCCTTAATACTTGCAAACAAATGGCCAAATGTTTTTGACATGGTTACAGAGGTAATAGTTGCATTAGTTATTTAGAAGGTGACTTTGGAAAAATACTGAGAGGAAATGGCTCTAGCAGGAACACTTCGAACATTTCAGCTGTTTTACCTCAGCTTCATGATTTCTATTTTGTAAAAATCTGCTATTAAAAATGGCCTTTTGTTCTTTTGCTTTTTTTTGTTCCTTCTTTGTCAGGTTTGCTCAGATTACAAGTCAAAACAAAGCTTTTTTTCTGTTCTGTGGTGTAGATTTACTGTCAGAGAAAAAATTGCCTTCCTTTTGTTATAAATGCTATAATAGACAACAGGCAGATGGTAATAAACTATGTTGAATTTCCAATATCTTGCTGGTGGTGCAAGAGCCACAGCTCTGTCTGCAGAGTCAGGGGTCCCACAGGAGTAGAAAGGTTTCAGGTGAGACACTGCTGTGCTGGGTTTGGCCATCACCACATATTTCAGGTGGACAGCTGGGTCTTGGCTCATTTGTTGAGCCTCGTGGGCTGGGTCAGGTTTAATCTTACTGTCAGCTAAGAAGGATTTAGGAATTATCTTTTCTTCACCAGTTATATTAGACACTGAAAGGATACATTGCTGTGCTGCCTCGAAGAGCAGTGTTTGTGTGGCAGTAGGAGCTTTTCCCAGCTCCTGGCTGCAGAGATGATGATGACTCTACCAACAGTGGCTCCTGGAGGATATTTGCCTAAGCTCCAGCTGCAGCAGGGGGCCTTTTCTTCCTTCCACCTGTATAACTGTCTGACAGGAATTCCCATAAGAGACATTCCTGTTGTAGTAAAAAGTCTCAATGATCTGTATTTAACATAGGTCAGAGAAATTCTCATAACATTCTAAGACAACCTCAACAGGTGAAAGCTGAAGTGTCCTGTATTTTACAGAAGACAGATTAAAAATCCTTACACAAAGAAGAAGTGCTCTATCACTCTTCCCAAGTACAGCCATGGCCTCCTGAGATCCTGGCACCTGATATTGGTTTCAGCTCAGGGCCAGAGCTTTCTGAATGCTGAGTGCAGGTGTTTGATGTTCTGCTGATGCCTCACACAAGGCAGATCCTTTGTCTTAAGGAGGAATCTTTTACTGGAGCACATGAGAAATATCCATCAGCTGGACCTGCTATAAGTTCATGTGACTTCTCCTCCAAACCACCTTCCCCACCAGAGACACTGCCAAGAAACAGAGAACAGAAGAGTGTTTGGGAGCAGATCCTTTCCCCAGTCTGGAAAAGGGCAATACTGCTGCTCTAGCACATGTGGGGGATGTGGCAGAATGTGGTACCAGATCCCACTGCTCCCCCTCCCTGCTTCTCCAACACAAGCATGTCAAGCTCTCCAGGTGATGCCAACAAACATGAATCCTCTGAGCAGATGAGGCACAAACCCACTGCAATTCAGGGCTTTTGTCTGCCTCTCTGCCCAAGGAGTTGGGGGACTCCTGGGTGAGCACCAACCGAAGTTTGGTAGCACACAGGGATGCAGGGTCACATATCTGTTACACCTGGACATGAAGATGGACCCTCAACAGCAGCTGCCTGATCCATTTGTGTCTACAACAGCCCTCGCTGCTGCTGAAATCCAGCACACCAGCTCTAGATTACCCTGGCCATGAAGTAATGAACTTCCTTGGGTCACTCAGAGGTTAAAATGCAAACAGAGTAGCAGTGTGGTTGCAGACAAGAGCATAAACTCAAAACCAGCCCTACAAGTCTGTGAGGGAGATACCAGCTATCTGGTCTTCCCTTTAGCATGGCCAACATGACAGTACTTTCCTGTGGACTTCCCTGTGATAATTGATTTTTCAACTAGACAAAATAATTTCCAAAGTATGCAAACCTGGGCAAGGGAAAAAAAAAAAAAAAAAAAAAAAAAAGGAAAAAAAAAAGTCAGTAAAGGAGAATTCCCACATAGATTTAAAAACCAGAAAAGAAATTCAAGCAATTCACCTCTCCAGAAGGGGACACCTCATCTTCAATTAAATTGAGTATTCCATCATCCCAGCCCAGCTATTTTACTGATGAATTACTCTGCTGAAAGTCATTGTTTTCCTGGTAGCTTAAATTTATCCAGGATCAGCTTCCAGTCATTAAAGCCCCATTTTAATGTCATTGCACAAATTGATGGTACATATCTTCTAGGTTCTCGTACCTTAGGCCTCCCCCCAGATCTCAAAAACTTTAATGCCAAAATACAATTTGTTCTCATTAGCAGCATCTTGGGACTGCTGTGTGAAAGGACCAAGAAAGTTGGATGTCTTAGGCTTTAGCTAAGACACAGAAGAAGATGCAGCAGTAAGCAAAAAAAGCAATAATTGTGGAAGGAAGAAAAATCAGATACTTCTGTGAGCCTTCTCCCCCAAGCACAGGGTGATACAGTGAAAGAGCATAATGCAAGCCCTGTCCAAATTAAAACTGATAACATAAAATAGGTGTTACAGGCTAGATGATAAATCTCTGCAGCTCACTGTCCAAAGTGCTATCAAGACTTTGCCTGCAGCCTGAGCCCCACTGTCCCCAGCAGGGTGATGCCTGCTTTGCCCCTCACCAAAGCACGTGGCTGTCCATGCAGGAGGAGGGAATGGTCCTTCAGGCCTGTGGTGGTAGAACCACCCCTGCCCTGAGCTGCACTGTGATCCCAGAAACGCTCGTTTGGGCTCAGCCCTGATGAACATCACCTGCTTTTGCCAATGCCTTTGCTGGTGATTCTTTGAGCAACCTAAGACCATTGTAACACAGTCCCACTGACTGACAAGCATGTTTGTTTGTTTGTTTGTTTGTTTTTTGTGAGGACTCCATTAACCATAGACCTTTTTTTTCAGGCCAGAATTTTTGATTCTGGATCTTGCCAAGTGTTGCACTAAATGATCTATTCCTGTCCTAACTTCGTGCCACCAGTCAACTGTGAACACAATTTTCATGTTTGTGGCTGGCCATGGACAGCATGGCTTTTCCTCCCCCTCTTAAGCCTGGCTTTAAATTGCTGACTGAATCTGCTTGAACCTCTTTCTGGGACCCCAAAGCCCTGTAAGCTGTCCTTATGAGCTGAACAAACCAAGGAGCACAGACCACTTGTTGGTAAAACAACTGTGAAGGTGTTAGCTAAAGACCTTAGACCACACACCACAGATTTTGCTCTCTCTCTCAGCTTTCAGTCCCATCATGTCAGACTGGTCACACTAGCAGTACAACATCCAGAGATAAAAGAGCACAGGGCTGATGGAGAACCACCAAAACAAATGTCCTGCTGGACAAAGAAGAAAGCCAACAAACAGTGGAAGAAAATCAAATATAGGAGAGTGCTTGTATGATAGGATATTCTGCTGTATTGGGTTACTGCCTACCTTTTTAAAGAGAAATTGCTGGCTGGGATATTTGGATCATGAACACTTTTACAAGATCATTAATACCAGCCTAAGTATTCATTTGGCTCAAATCTCCAGGGAAAGGGAGCTGCTGGGAAAGCTCTGAACATTGGGACTGAGACAGATTGTGGAGAGATTGGGGCCTGCCTTATGTCTTACATGAGTGGCCTCAATTTCCAGGGCAGTCAACAGGTTTTGTGAACCCTGCACACCTCCAAAGATCAATTTCTTTGACAGAGAAATTTGTATGTCTGTAGCACGGTAGAAATCAATGACTGCTAATAACAGCATCAAGGGGCCATTTCTGGACTCTACAGCAGCAGACAGGCTGCAAATTAGCACAATTGTGCCAAAATTATAATTTACAAGGCCTTCAAATATTGACAGGTTTTTATCTTGTCTCATTTCATCCAAGTCTATTTGCTGTATCAAGAGGGCATAGTTCATTTTTGATCAATTTTGTTTGTTCTTTCCCAAGGAAGCTTGTCTTGTAAGTCATATAATACTTCTGAAGACGGGAAAAAATACACATAGAGGCAGGAGGTGTTGGAACTGAAGCCAGCTATGAAGGAATCAAAGGATTCATCTGCCTTAATGTTAGGAGTCTGTGGTGCAAATATCTATAGATGAGCCCATCACCCTGAGCTCCCTTTCTTGTGAAGAGTGAGAAATGAGCTCTCACGGGGTGTGACTAAGCTGGACTATTTCCATCAGCTTCATTAGAATGCAGTGAGTTTTCACAGAGGTTGTGCCTGTTTCTCTCTGGTGACTATAAAGGAAGGCCAGCTCAGATGTGGCCATTTACACATGCAGGCTATGGTTGCTCTCTGACACCTCTGGGTCTTTCATCCCTGTCGAGACAGACTCTGTCATTCTCTTTCATCTCCAATTCTGCTTTAAATATCGTGACTCTTAAACTACCCATCCCAATAATATAAGAGGATTGGACCTTTTCTCCAGGTGCATGAAGATGTGAGCTAAGTTGCAGGATGGAGGGCCCAGGGCAAAGTGTTTGCTGTGTTTCCTTACAGTGCTGTGTTTGCATACAATGCTGGATCTTTCCACTGTGCAGCTCACTGGGCTCTACCTCTGCCTGCAGACAGCAGTATTACAGAATCAAAGAATTGTTGATGGGAAAAGACCTTTAAGATCATCAGGTACAACTGTTAAACCAGTCCTGCCAAATCCACCACTAAACCATGTCCCTAAGTGCCACATCTACGCGTCCTTTAAATGCCTCCATGTATTGTGACTCCACCACTTCCCTGGGCAGCCTGTTCCAGTGCTTGATAATCTTGCAGTGAAGAAATTTTTCCTAATATCCAATCTGAACCTCCCTGGGCACAGCCTGAGACCATTTTCTCTGATCCTGTCATTTGTTTTCTGGGAGAAGACACCAATACCCACCTGGCCACAGCCTCCTTTCAGGCAGTTGTAGAGAACAACAAGGTCTCCCCTGAGCTCCCTTTTCTCCAGGCTAAACACCCCCAGCTCCCCCAGCTGCTCCGCACAGGGCTTGTGCTCCAGACCCTCCACCAGCTCTGTTGCCCTTCTCTGGACATGCTGCAGCACCTCAGTGTCTGTCTTGTAGTGATGTGCTCAAAATTGATCTCAGGAGCCAAGGTGCAACCTCACAAGTGCCAAGTACAGCGGAATGATGCCTCTCCTAGTCCTGCTGGCCACATTTTTGCTGATACAAACAGCACTGTGGAAAGCTGGAAGTAGTGAACCCTAAAACCAAAGTCAAACCTTTTAAAATAGTTTGACTGAAACTTTTGCCTCTCTCAGTTGTTCAAATGTCATTCTCTTTGTATTATCAACATATTTAGTCTCCAGTCGTGCAGAAAAATTAATTGTATGATCTGATTGTATATGCACACAACAAAAAGTACACTAATGCCTTGTGAAAATCAGTTAGAAATTCCCGAAGCACAATGAAAAATTAAAAACATTGAAGAAAACAAGAAGTGCTATACCCTTGGTGTGCGGCTTTAAGAAAAAGATGCTTACTTGGTAATGAAGCAGAAGTACTCCTTTCCCTTTCAGGTCATCTTTAAAGATGTCCTAAACTGATTTAGTTGTGTTTAATCAATTGAAATTGAGAGTGGTCAAAAATCTAAGCAAGAAAATTTGCTGTGTTGAAGATCTTAATAGAAGACAATTGTTTAATACAGGAGGCAGCAATTTGCAATATTCCTCCAATATAGTTTTGTTTAGTCCTCACTGCCTCAATGCATCTGGAACATTTACACTTTATCTTACTATCTTTGTTTTCCTCATGCAACTTTATTCTTTCACACAATTTCTGCACACCTGTACTCCCCTATTTTGTTATGCTTTGGTGTCATTTTTCAGCACCCAAAAGATCTGCCTTTTGATTAGTACATTTCTGGAGAAAATACAGTGTCTTTCTCTGCAGCAGACAGGCCCCAGGGATTTGGCATTGCTTGGGGATATTCACATTTCTTGGGCAGGACAATGTTACCCCTCCTTTTTCTTCCATATCCACCAAACAAAACCACTGATCTCCAGCCTTGATCATGTAAGCACAGAACTCATGTCATTACAAAACACAAAGACCAAAATCTGCTGAGGAGATTGCACAGTTCAACTCCAATACATCTGTAAGAAAGGTACCTATGAAAATGTTAATGGACTTAAAAACTCTGGGAGGCAATTTGACACACTTCCAGGAGAAAACAGCAGCGTTACCACATAAGCATCAGAGAAGATAAGATACTTTGTCATGGTTACAAATACAAGGACAATAAATAGGTCTGATCCTTTTCCAAGAAAATGGAAGAAAAATAACTGGCAAGGTGCCCTCTTCTAAAACCAATTTCAGTATATAAAGGAGCCTGTGAAAAGTATTCTGACTAATACACTGCCAGGCAGAGAGAAGGAACAACCATTTCCGAATGTAAGTGGCATTGAAACTGTGACCAGAAATAAAATGAAAGTTCCTTTTGAGCTTTTTAAGGGTGAGACCAACCCAATAAAAAGGATAATTCCCACTGATTTAAAATTTGCATTTTGTATCACTGAACAAAGTCACTTGACACCATCCAGGAGCAGCTTCACTGTGGATGTGACCCAGGAATTGTAGCTTTGGCCATCTAATTGCCTTCTGCCTGGGAGCTGGAGACTCAGCTGGAGGCAGCACAGGCATTGCAGGGAGGTCATTTCTTCTCCTGAGGAGGAGGCAGCAGGCATTTCCCTCTGAAGAGTCTGGACTCAGTGCTGGTAAAGAGATGTTTATAACAAGGTTATGTTTAGAGGCAGATCCTTTCCTTCACAGTTTCTCTTGGCACATGCAGAGGAGATTGCTGTAACTGTGTTGTGTCAAGCTGACACACTCTACAGTATAGAGCTACTTGAAGGTAGCTCTCATAGCTATGGATAAACCCTGACTCACGTGCTGTTTTCAGGCATCTGCACTCAGTTTAAGTCAAAAGTAGAGGCCAAGTGTTCCTCTTTCCTTGTGTGCTCCCTGATTCCTCGTGTGTGATAGGCTGTAATTCTCCCCAAGGCCTTCAGTCTTGTCTGCTCCAGTACATCAGGGACAGTTTAATACTCTAACCCCTGAGAAAAAAAAAAAAAAAAGGACAGCCTTGCCAGTCCTCTCAGCTCAACTCTTTGTGGCGTGGCCAGACCTGACATGTAGTGTTCCATTCAGGTAAATGTGGTACTCACTGTCCCAGGCTGGTGCTTCTGGTCTCTGCAGATTCAGGGGAACAATGGGACATTTTTTTCAGAGTATTCCATGTTTGCCTTGCAGACAAAAAGATCTAGAAACATAATTTGTCTTATGCAAATGGTAGGGAAGAAATTCCCCATGCCATTTATGGCAGCAGGGTGCCTGACACATTTTTATATTGGGGAAAAAGGCTTTCCATCCTCAAATTCCCCAGCTAAGCATCATGGGCCAGGCACAACAGGTATTTAGGCCCTCTTGTTGAATTAGTTGCAATGGTTAAAGTGATTAAAAGTAGCATCTGTGATGGGGATAGCTCATAACAACCTCTAGGTCAGGGCATCTGAGCAGCTGCATCTTTCCAATAGAAATCCATGCACCATGAGGTGCTGGGCTGTCCTGAGCCCCTCAGCACTGGTGTCAGGTGTGTCAGCAACAGCTCCAACTGAGTGTGCAAACCAGAGGCACGCCTGCCCTCACACAAACAGGGTGCATGGAGCAGTGGCACAAGCACTGTCTCTCCCTCACCTTGCTGCAAGCTGGCAGGGGGGCAGCACTGAGGGTGCAGTGTCTGAGCATCATGGAGAGCCATCCTGCCAGAGAGATTGAAATAAAATAAATGTGATGATGCTTCCCTGTTTTCCAGTGCAAAAGCAGAAAGGGGATAGGTTTCTAAGTCCTGTTACCTGCTTTCATTTTAACTCAACTGGATGATTTCCATCAGGGGTACTGGGGAGCCCTTCTCCAACAGCACAGGACAGTTTACAGAATCCAGAATCCTGAATCCTAATTCAGCAGCTGAGTGCCATAGATATTAATCTAGTCATATGTAAAAAGTTGGGATGAAACTTTTGTTGTTGTTGTTTTAATACATCTCCCATTGGAAATCTGCGGCTTGTGCAGCAAATCTGGGCTGAGGTTCATCATCTGACACAAAGGCAATTGCCAGGATTCTTTTTTGACTAAGTGCCAGGTACCATTGTAGGAGGGAATGTGAGCCTCAGTTGCTCGTGGGCACTCATTTGCAGTTGTAAATAGTGCAGTGTTTGGAAGCAGCTCAGAGTACAGCTGATGTCAGACACTCTCAATATTGGCTGCTCATTGCCGGAGACGCAGTGATTGTGTGAGTGCTTGGAGCAGCAGGGGTGAGAAATGCTGGGAGCTCACCCTCTGCACAAGTCCTCTACAAGTGAAAACTCACCTGTAGCCCCTGATCACTCTGCTTTTCTGCTATCCATCGATCTTAAATGTCTCACATATTTGACCCCATTTACATAGGCATCTATCCCAGGAATAATTCCCTTACAATGAGTGCAGGATTGTGTGTTCTGAGGTCAAGAGCAGCAAGATAGCAATTATAGAGATAATTGTTTTTAATGCAGTTTTCACCTACAGAGTCCCATTAAAATGTTCTTTGCAGAAGAACAGAAAGGAACAATGTTTTAATATTAGGTTTACAAGAAACACTTTATTTCTCCTTTATTATATCCAAGTTCCTTGACAGCGACCATGAATTAATCTTCACACTGTGCAGTCTGATTTTTTTTTTTTTTTTT
>VYZP01078251.1:0-93514 GCA_013400635.1 Hypocryptadius cinnamomeus | reverse complement strand
TTTTTTTTTTTTTTTTTTTTTTTTGGTGGAGCGGGCTTTGCTCACTGCATCTGAATACTGAAACTTGAAAAACAGTGACAGTGTTTATGGTAATTAAAATCAGTTGAAGGACACTGCTCAGTACTCTCTAGATAGGATTAAAATTCCTTGTGTGTCTCTTAACAATCAACTGGAAAGGCCAGAGTGTTAAGACCTGTTAGAGCAGGATGCATTTTTTTCCTCCATCATTTTATTGATGGTATTTGACAATCCCCTGAATTAATTCCTGTATGTCCTGCGACACCTTTTGTCTCAGTGTCACCTACATCCACGTTGAACTGGTTACATTTTAATTCTTTGTTGTTCCTGTGTCACCAGGAACAACACTGGTCAGGTCACCTGCAACCATGATCCTGCTCATCCCCACACCAGAGAGGGGAAGCAGCTCCTCCTGTGCCTGCCACGGCTGGGATCAGGGCAGGGGGATCCCCCCTGCAGTACACATGGATGCACATTCTGGAGCAGGGAAATGGCCCTGGCCCCTTCAAAGTCCCTCCCACATCAGCTGTTGAAGAAATCAAAGAGTTGCCACTGTGCCTTGTGGATATCTTGGTACCACCCACTCCGTAGGGCAGGAGACCTGCCTGGAGCAGCTTGTCACAGCCGTGCTCCCTAGGGACAGGCTGGCCATGCATCAGGGTGGGATTTGGTCTGACCCACTCCCACTGCCCTTTCCCAGGCCGTGGCTGCACAGCCCCACAGCCTTTTGAGCTAGAGGGTGACACCCCCTTCTCCTCTCTCCTGCCTGTTATTCCCAAAGAGCCTGTATCCTTCCATTCCTACAGTCCAGTCTCAGGAGCCATCCCATGACACCAAGAGGTGCCAAGAAGATCACAGCCCAAAGCCATCAATACACACTATTGGTGTATAACAAATCTACAGTGGCTACTTCTTGCATATGTGATATAGTTGAAACACTTAAAAGTAGGATTTTTTTGTTTCAATACCTCTTCTGAGATTCAGAAATAAGCCAAATGATGTACATTTACCAGAGCCTCCTTTTGCCTCTTCTTAGCAGCAAGAGATACTATTTTCTTTTATGGATTTTCTTGGTTCTTCACTTCTACTCTGATATTTTACATGTACTTCTCGAAGTATCCTTGGAGAGCATCCAACTTTCAAATTCCATGAGGCTCCAGCAATTTGAAAATATTTTATTTATTGCTGTACTTGCTAACATCTTTCATGTTTCTGTTCTTTTTAATCTGAGTTTGAACCATTTCCCCTCTGTTAGAGTAGCTGTTCAATCACTACCAAAGCATCTTGTAACAACTGACGCAAAAGAGGCATTCTGTCTCCTTGGTATTTCTTGTCATTAACTTTCCTTCTGCAGTGAGTAGTGAACCAATGTGTCATCTGATATTTCTCTTTCCAATGCCTCCACACATTGTGGAGTTTGCTATTCTTTATTTCTTTTTCTCTAGAATTTGATTTTCTCCCTTCCAGCACATACTGTTCTTTGATAGCCATCCTTGCTCACTTGACTTCATGCCCATTTTTTTTGTACTTCTTTCTTGTATGAGTTTACTGAAGAGCTGAAGTAGTCCAAACTGGTCTCCTGCTGCAATTTCCAGTGTGACTACATGCTGGTAGAATTGTATCTTAACATCATTTTGTACAAGGTACTGACACTTCTCCTGAACTATTTACTTTTAGATTGTTTTTCTACAAACTATCATTTATTATCTCTCTTTGGCTACTGAAATATCTTTCTTGAAACTGATTGACTTAATTCTGTTTGGTTTGGCTCTCCCATATTCTTTGTTCAAGAGCTGTTACCCTTAAAAATCTGTCCCTTAGCAGTTAATATTGGCCTACAACTGCACACTCATGATGCTTAAAGAGCTCTAGGAAGGAAGCAACAACATAATCAAAGCAGCCATGAAAATGGCCATATTAATTTGATTTGTGAAAAGGAAACCTAAAAGATTTTTAAAGAACCTGAACTCTCAACTGACCTCCCATATCTACCTTGGCTCTTTGTAGTACTTTGTGATGCACATCCTCTTCTTGACATTTGACTGGCACAGCAGGAAGTAAATTAAAACTTAACCTACCTCCACTAGAGATATATTCATGTCCTTATTGGTCACAGCTGCAGCTTTACTTTCCACTGACATCCAGGGGAAAAAAAACCCAGTTGTCTCTACATAACCTCAGCAGTTGTGCCTCCAAAATTGCTGCCTGCCAGCAGCGATGCAGAGCAGCTTTAACAGTCAAACCCAATTGTTTGTATTCAAAGCAGAGGACTAAAATCCCTCTGTGGAGTAATCCCTGCCTTCACCCTGGCAGTGGCACAAACTCCTGGCTGCTGGGAGATGACACACCAAGCCTTGCTGCCTGGCACATCAGCCATGGTAAGGCTGGACTCCCTTCATCAGGACAGTGAGAGAGAGGCTGCCCAGAGAGGCTGTGGGAGCCTCAGGTGTGGAGATCCTCAAGATTCAGGTAAGACATATGAGTTGCTGTGCCTGACTGTGTTTTGTCCCCCTTTTCCTCAGGGATGGGCTGGATGCCTCCACAAGGGCTCTTCAACCACCATGCCTGTGAAGATTTTAAACCAGTTTCCCATCCCCCTAAGCCATCACAAGACTGGGATTAAAGCAGAGAGATGGGCTAGAGTCTGCCTAACTCCAGAAACACCAGCAGCTAGCTGCTAGTGATGGGTTTGCCACCAGGCAAAATCTGTGTGTGGCTGTGGCACTTCTTTCTCCTCCCTGACCAGTCCTGCTTGTTTAAAACTTTCTTTGAAATTTATTGTTCACCAGTTATGTGTGATTTTGTGGCTGAGGTTTACATAGGTCAAGTCAGCAGTATATTTTTGAGAAGCTGCCTTGGAAATGGGCTGCCACAGATCAGGACTTAGCAGAAGGTGACATATGCAGGTAAGGTGGTCCCAGGAGGTGCAGGATTGAACCCAGTCACTGAGACACATCTTTGGGAGGTCACATACAGGTAAGGCAAAGGCAGGCTCTGGGTTCCTCCCTTGCTGTTGCAGGGCACAGGAGACACATCCCTGCCAGGTTGTGTCCCCCAGTCTCTGAAGGCAAGGCAAAGCCTGGTCCTTCTTTCCTTGTCCTTATAGTCACCATCCAAAGGTATTTCTCAGCTACTGCAGGTGATTGGACCCAGCCCTTTCCCAGTTAAACCAATTCCCATTTCAAATGGCATTACAAGAACACAGAGACAGAACTGCTGCTAGGAAGAGCTCTGCCATTAACTGACCAAATATTAAAGGGCATCAGAGTACTGCAGATAGAGTTATTTCAAAGGCTAATTACCATACCAATCCTTCTGGCTTTAATTCTAGACTTGAAACATTGCTGTGCTAAGAAAATAGGACTCATAGTACATTAGACACACGGGAGAAGATTCAATTTGTAATGAGAATTTGAAAAATTTTAATAGGGTTTCACCAGCAATATGAAGATTGCCAGTTTAATGATTTGTGTAAATTAAGAAGTAAATCTCAGGCCCTGTATTTAAAGTCTTCCTAAAACATCCAGAACACGGTGCAGGATAAGCCAAATATCTGGCAAATTCCTGATTCTCTTTTCAGAGTAAGACCTACTCCAACTGCAGCACTGCGGCTCTCACTGCAAGAGTTGAGTGCCTGAAACTAACAGAGGAGAAGAATTTTAGGCTTAAACTCTCCAAAACCTTCCTACCAAAGCACTTAATATTCTGCTATCTTTGCAGTGGACATTTTAGGATGGTGTTTGAAGAAGCTGCTTGCATGCTGAGCCAATAACTTTAGAGAAGATGGGAAGTAATTCTCTGTAAGGACATCCTCAACAGAAGATCAGCAGAAATTATTGCATCAACCATGTGAACTTGCAAAAGCAGTGTCTTGAAACTTTAAAAATCACATGTGAGAAATAAGCTGTGCTTGGCCAGTACTTCCTGTCCTGTAAAGAGTCTTGTGTGCCACAGAGCCCAGGCTGGTGCTGTGGTCTGCTCGTGGGGTGCCCTTATCCTCAAGTGGGATCCACCTCCACCTGCAGATACAAGCAGAGACAGAGATTTCTCCCCCATTTAGCCAACTCAGGACACCTGGATGCTGCCCCACAAGAGGTGTGGGTGCCAGCTTTGCCCTGGAAAGCTGGTTTCTTGGGGTTGGCAGTTGTGGACAGTGGCACCCTACAGATCATCAGGGATATGCATGTTCTTAGGCACTGGCAGTCACTCCATTCTAGATCTCAACCTACTCATTTGTTCATGGACTAATAAGAGGAGTTCAAGCCTGTTTTGTGCCATACTCACCCATAAAGACACATAGTAGCTTTATTTTATCTGTACTGCATTAAAAGATGCCAATGAAAAATGCAGTCTGGATCTACCACAGGTGCAAGAAGAGTACATGGAATGTCTTTGCTTCTGGAAAAGGATAATATTTTGTCAGTGTGCTGCCTTTGGCTGGGGTAGAGCTAATTTTCTTCACAGTAGCTGGTATGGGGCTGTGTTGTGCATTTGTGCTGGAAACAGTGCTGCCAATTCAGGGATGTTTTAGTCACTGCTGAGCTTAGACAGAGTCAAGGCCATTTCTGCCCATCACCCCACCCCACCAGCAGTGAGGCTGGGGGTGCACAAGGGGTTGGGAGGGGACACAGACAAGACAGGTGACCCCAGCTGACCCTGGGGATTTTCCAGGCCATGTGGCATCATGCTCAGCACATAGAGCTGGGGGAAGAAGAAAGAAGAGGCAGAGGCAGTCCAAGTGATGGTGTTTGTCTTCCTAAGTCATTGTTATCCGTGACGGATCGGATCCCTGCTTTCCTGGGGAAGGCTGAACACCTGCCTGCCCATGGGAAGGGATGAATTAATTCCTTGTTTTGCTCTGCTTGTGTGCACAGCTTTTCCTTTACCTATTAAACAGTCTTTAGCTCAACCCACAAATTTTCTTGCTTTTACCCTTCTGATTTTCTCTTTCATCCCACCATGGAGGAGTGAGTGGCTTTGTGGGGCTGAGCTGCTGGCTGGGGTTAAACCACGACACAGAGGAAAACAGGCATAAAAAATTCCCTAACTCCATGTACTTTGTCAAGTTATGGGAAGGCAATACTGTCAGAGGGAGGCTGTAGCTCACCTGGTGATATGATACAGGCTTTTAGGAAAGAAAAGGAAATTAAAATATAATTATTAAGTTAACACAAAAAGTTTTATAAGAAGTAATGCTACATGCTGATCAACTGTTAGCAATGGATTTAGTAAGTTTGCTGAGGGGGAGGTTTCATATCTGTATTTTGACATTTTCAAAAAGTGACTGTAACAAAATTACAGCCTTGATGTAATGCATCCACCATCTTTCAGTTCTGGCTTTTCAAACCACACAACATGAGAGACACCTAGCTTAATTTATGCAAAATGCCCTATGTGAAGCTGTATTTTGGTACACAGAAGTTAGAAAATAACCTTACCTAAGAAATCATGTTTTCTGATTAGTTTTTCAGATTCTGTTGCTGCTAATTAAGACTCTATTCCTTGCAGCTGGAATACAAGAAGTGCCTGAAAACCTGTTCCATTTGTGAGAAGCAGGAGAAAGAAGTGCATCTGGCTGAGCTGGGGTTTGCCAGGGTTGGTTGCTTATGCTCAGTACACATTTCCAGCCCAGCAGTTCTGAGATCAAATTAGAAGCTTTGTGTCTGCAGCCAGGAATAGTTCAGCAGCGGGTGTGTGACAGGCCAGCACCTCCAAGAGATGCCCAAACACATCCCTTGTGCTGGAGGACAGACAGAAAGCCCACAGGTACCCCACAGCAGGCTGCTGGGACTGGCATTCCCACCAAAGCCTCTGCAAAAGATGGGACCATGATTTCATTTGTAAGCCTAATCAGATAGTAAAATACAACCAGAGAATCAGCATAATTAATTCAAATCTATGTCTGGCAAACAGGTTCTCTGTATGAGCCATCTTTTAAGTCAGCATAAATTGAAGGTTAAGCTGGTCTGCCCCGTTGTAATCAAAGCAACCCATGGGCGGCTTAATTTTAATTACAGCTCCTGGGGGCCATTTAGGTGCTACTCTGGATGCTGCCTAGGCTTCATAAAGATGATTATTAAAGTTGTCAGTCACAGATTATGGAAGTTCATAAGCACGGAAAGAATTGATTGATACCAGCTTGTCCCTATCCAGAGCATAAGGAAGATTTTTAAAAAAGGCAATTTAAAGAGCCATCTTGGATCTGTAAAGCATTTTAGAGTTCTGCCTAAAAGTTGCTACATAAATGCAAGTGATTATTTGTGATTTGGATGAATGAAGAGGAAGAATGCTTGAAAATGAGGCACTAAAAATATTGCCTTTCAGATGTGGAGGTTAAAAGATGAGGGCTTTATTTCCGAGCCTTGCCCTGATATCTGGGCTCAGCAACAACAAGGGGCCTTCGGTAAAATTGCAGGGTCTGCTCTAGGGGTGTGAGGAATGCCCTCCTCCTCACAGCCTAAGCTTCGTGCTGGATCACTTATAAACCTAAAAAGAAGTGAAACATCTCTCATGAGCTAATTGGTGAAGTTCTCCCTGCTATCACTGGGAAAGAGGGGAGAGCAGCTCAGCCATCTGTTACTGCCTGCTTGGCCACCTCTGTGTGGATGGAGGAGGGACCCAGGCAACCAGGTTGAGATGCCTAAACTGTAGGTATCTGAACTTGCCAAGATGAGCCTTGCCCTATAGCCCAAGCTACACACAAGCCAGAAATCCACAGCTGGGGATGGGAATGGGTCTGGCCCCACAGCAGTGGGGCAAAGGAGCCATTCAGTCCTTCCCCATCCCCTTGCCCAGCCCTGTGTAGTTGAAAGGTATTTTTTTTCCTCAACCCTCTCAGATCCTGTTCAAGCAAAATCCCAAGGCTGCTGTAGTGTTGCTAGAGGGAAACATTTTCATAGGAGCAAGGGCTGTAAAGCACAACAGAAGGCTGCAGGACCTGCCCTTCTGTGCAATCTAAAATCAATTATTAATGGCAAATAGGAATCTGATAATGTACATGTTATGCAATATATATTAAGAGCTGTATACATATGAGATGGAAAATGGATAATGTTTGTGATTCTTTTAAAAGGCAATTGCTGTCACTTTCATTTGACATTTCTGTGCACAGCCCTCCAAAGGGAGGAGGCTGTTTATTCTCTGTGCTTCAAGGAAAGGAGAGGAACATTTTCCTTATACTTTCTGCTCACTGGGTTCCCTCACGAATTTCAGACACTCAATAATTTCAGGTTAATAGGAAGTGATAACTCAGAGCCCAAGTCATTCCTCTTGCAAATGCTAATGTTCATCTATAAATAAAACATGCATTGCAAAGAAACAACTCCTTTGTGATGGGGGGTAGCAGCCAGCCTGCACTTAAATGTTCAAAGCTGGAATTTGGTGCACTGTGAAACACTTTGGGGTGATGGGCACAAGCAGCATGCCACGTCCCAGCTCTCCCCATGCCAGCAGGGGAGAGGGCTCAGCTGCCCCATACCACTGCTCCACCAGGGAGAGATTCCATCTGCCCTCATTGACTTCCTGGGTGTTCTCTGCCCCCAGGGTATCTGCAAGCTGGTTAGCCATAATGGGTGAAGTAGGGTGGCTGAGGAGCTGCTTCTGGCCAGGGTTCAGTCAGGTTTTTGCAGACCACCCAGACTCTGAGCCCAGACCCAGAGGAGCAGCTCACAGCATTTTCCAAAGATCCCAACGCCCTGTCCAGGCAGGAGGTACCACTGCTGCAGTTGTTCACCACAGCCCTGCAGCCAGATGCTGGCTGGCTCCAGCCCTTAGGGGCACAGTTCTGTGCCCCAGCCAGTGCTGCCCAGTGCCTGGGTGCCAAGATGGGCAGAGAAGGCAGAGAGAGAAACCAAAAGCTGTTTTCCTCCACATGCCTATGGTCTTATCTCAGTGCCTTGTCTGTGGTTGGGTGTCTTGGTGGAGAGGGAGGGTGCCGGCACTGGGATGTTACCATCAGAAGAGTGGGATTAGGGTTTTCAGACACAATTTTCCTGAACCCTGAGCAGCAGAGTAATTCAGGCACCCAGCCACTAACATGCAAAGTGGCTCATGGTTGGTGCTGTAACTTTTCAAGTTGCCTTTAAAAGATTTACCGAAAGGAAGAAAATGTAGGTACCAAAATGTAAGGCACATGATAAATTGATGAGAACTAGTTCTGAGAAAGAGCAAAGTGATAAATGTTTAAATAATACATGGGTATTACTAGATGAAGCTTTCTTCAGATTATACCACAAAACAGAAATTTGCATTATTGCCTTTTCCCCACTGGCCACAGAAATGCTGGGGATGCAATAAGAATTTTCAACTCCAAAGCCAGACCCCGGCTCACACATACTGGTGTTGAGGAGAAAATAGCACCTGAGAGCTTTAGCTGCTTAGGGCATTACTTATTCACCCTTATAAAGGTGGTGTAGGTACTGCAGCTGGTCTGGAGAGGCTAAGAGCTGGCTTCATTACACTGCATGTGGGCACTGTCCCATTAATAAAATATCTGGAGTAATTCTGACACATGAATTCACAGAGAGTACAGGAAATTTATTTCTGTTGAGTATAGAAACAGCAGAGAAGTTTCCCTGCAGGAGGTTGCAGAGAATGCACTGCATTGAAGAGGTGTGTTGTGGAGGTTTCCCACTCCAGAGGTTTTCCTGTCCCAAGGCTTTCCTTCATTGGCTTCAAGAAATTGCTCACAGAGAAGAATGGCTGCTAGTCAGGGGGATGGAGCAGGACATGGAAAACTTCCCAGTGAAGCAGCAGTCAAGCATCCAAAGGGAAATTATTGTCTTCATGGAAGACTGCTCTTCTCCCTGCTTGTTTTATTGCTTTATGAAAACATCTGTCAGGCAATAATCTTTGATTTTCATGTTTTCACCATTGCAGAAGGAAATAAGAGCTTTATGACACTGAGACCTAGTCTCTTCTCTCATAATCTTTTTGTTTAATGTTTGTGCTACTTGGGGCAAGAATTTCCTTTCCATTGCACCTGCAGGGTGCTTTCCCCAGCAGGGACCTGTTCTGTGCGTCCACTGCTAGAAACCAGCATAGTGAAAATAATAATAACAATAATACAATATCATTTCTCCCCCTCCATTACTTACTCTGTAGGTTCACTATTAACCTGTCTGAAACTGAGCAAGATAACAACAGCCAGAGACAAGGTGAGCCAAGCAAGGTGGACATCTGACTACTGTCGTGCCCCCACTGCAAGTAGTGATTGAGGAAGTTTATTTTAGGAGTTCCACCACACCCTTTGTGGGACACTATTAAGACTTCACTTTGAAAAGAAAATCATCACCTCTTGCCTCAATGACTAGCAAAAGGGATCTCAGTACAAAGACCCATTACTTATATTAACAAAATTTAATAATAACACGAGTAAATTCTTCATCCTTAATGTGCATTAATTGAGGGGGGACACATTCAAAGACCTTGATTCCACAATCATTTGGGCAATACCTCTGTGATACAAGCACGACACATGGGCCAAGTTCTGGAGCTTAGTACAGCAATGATGCTTCTAAAGCAATTGATGTTGTTTGCCTGGTCACGTTGTGGAAATGTTTCCCTTCATGGCACAGCTCCTCCTTCCCCGCCAGTGCTCTGGGGGCTGCCAGTCACCCTCAGGAAGTCACAGTAGACCATCAGAGAGCCAACAATAAAGCAAATGTGAGTGCAAGGGCTCAGGGATGGATGTCTGGAAGAACTGTAGCCTGGTACATCTAAATTAAGAAACAGTCTCTGACATGGGAGGCTGACTCAGTCACGTGGCGCTGAAGCTGCCTCCATCCCAAATCCCCACCTGGGGATACATGTCATGTGGGGATTTCATCGCCTCTTGCTGAGGTCTGGAGGGACAGGCCAGGGGACCACTGTGTCAGAAAGGCCCAGGCGGAGGCAGAGAGTTGCAGGCAGGGTTGGAACCAGCAGCTACCCCAGGTCTAGGTGGATGCTTGGCTGAGACACCCACCAGGACAATCCCATACTGGGTTTTACTGCAAGGACTACACAGGCCAGACTTTAGATGTACCATGGGGCACTTTCATTGTCACCTGCACCATTTACTCTACAATTTGAAGAAGGAGGGCAGCACTCAGCCCATATTTCTTCCACAAATTTTGCAGCTTTGGAGCATGGAGAGCTTCTGGTCTCCATCCTGGCAGAGGCATGCTACTGAGACAGGCACAGAGACGTCCCCAGCGCACTCAGAGATGTGCCCATGCAGACACAGCACCTGCTCTGTCACTAATTCTCACTTGGTAATTGAAACATAACCCTGATCTTACAGACCTTCAAAAGCCACCAGCTCGTCTCTGCAGCTTGAAGCACACACAGTTCACAGCCTCCCAGGTGAATACTGCCTAGGCTAGTGCCACTCAGTGTCTATATCAAAAACTTGGAAATGGAAAAATATGCACAATATGTGTTCCTGGGAAAGTGTGTAGCTAGCCCCAGTCTGGTGAGCCACAGGAGCCATATAGAGGTCATGACACTTTCTGACAGCCCAAATTCTCTTGGTAGATTACCATCACATATGTTTAGTGGAATCTCAGGTTCAGCATTTTTTAAAGCTACTGGAAAATCACAAATATGTTTCCAAGGATAACACTAAAAAAAAAACAACAACCCAAAACAAAAAAACCCAACAAACAAACAAACCCCCCCACCAAACCCAAAACCAACAAACCAAACAAAAAACCCACCAAAAAGCAGAGCAAAACAAAACAAAATGAACAAAACTCAAACCTAAAAAAATCCCTAACCCCCAAAACGATATTAATGAGAGCTTAAAGAAGTTCAGTTTTAAAAATTTTGTGCTGTAAGGGTAAGGAAGAACATGCTCTTTGCCTTTGTGGACTTGGAGCCTTCTTTTCCTTGGCTCCTTTATACTTCCCTTGGGCAAAATCTATTAGAGCAGCTGCTGAAAAGGATAGGAGAAAAAACCTCATGCCTATAGTTGTAATCTGCAGAGAGGGACAGATTGGCTTTGGTCAAATCCCTGGAGGAGACAAGGTACCCTCTGAGGGGATGGCACAGTCACCTGCTCCCGAAGAAGACCTTCCAGCTGTGGGACCCTAGAGGAATTTTCCCCAGACCAACAACAATTATCAGAGTAAAAGAGTCAAGGACCCGTGACACCCCAAGAGCAATGTGACCACTCACCTCTCTCAGTGCCTGGTTCTTGGCTTCAGCCCCAAAACTTTCCTTTTAAAGCATTGCCATGTTCTCAAGCAAGACACCTTGTGTAAATCTTCAGGTGAAAATAATTAGCCATTGGAAGCACGGACCTAGAAATGCAGGAATATCCCTGGCAGCAGAGAGCATTAAATCAAAGGTGAGTATCTGTCTGGTGTTTTTAGTGCAATGAAGGACACAGAGCAGGTGCAGGAACTCCTTATAGAAACCCCATGGCTGTGTGTGAAGAGGGTTACACATGGTAAAGAAGGTCCCTTGTGGCCTTGAAGGATGAGGTTTTCCTGAGACCAAGGGCTAAAAATTGAGCAGAGCAACACAGATAGTACTTGAGGGAACAGAATGAAATTCAGTGTCCAGAGAGCTCGTTGTGAGTCACTTCTCCTCTGTACTCTGGAGTCAGATTGGCCTTCAGACAAAAGGGGAGCAATGAGGTGCTCTGAACTGCTCAGTCCAAAGCCACAGGCAGAGCAGATGAGATGACTGTGAGCTTCCAAAGCTTCTGAGAGGGACAGGAGAGAAACTTTGCAGATTAAAATCCTTGTGTGTGCAATAACTGCATTCTCAAAACCATCCAATGAGAAGAACTAATATCAGAGGACAGATTTCAAATGTTATTTAAGCATCTGAAGAAGCAGTGAGGTTCTTCATGTTAATTTTTAACAATCCCATTTATGTCCATGCATTCCCATCGTTTCCCCAGTACACCTGCTCCTGGGAAGCCAAAGCAAGCAAAGTGCTCTGGCTGAGCTTGATACTAAAGGGTGCACAAAGTTTGAGCCATGTCACCACATGGACTAATTAGAATTGAGAGAACTGTGGGTAGTACAGATCAGCAGGGTACTATCAGAAAGGTACTCATTTTGAGTCATTGCAGAAGGAAAGCTATGCTGTGATTCCCAAACACAAAGGACAGCAGACAGCAGCAGTGCTGATGTGCACCTAAGGAGAAACAAACACAGGCTCAAGGCTGAGCACACAGCTTGGTCCAGAAGCCATAAACAAGATAAGAACAGTCAGAATAAGATCCAAATGTATTCAGCACAAGGGGCAAGTTCTTCTATTTGCAACCAAAGCAGTTTACTTTATGAAAGGGTGACACTTCTAACATTAAAGAAATAGCACAAACAGCAGGACAAAGCTCTCAAGAGAAGCATTCTGTCAATACATTTGCAAAGCAATGTTCACCATGAGACTGGTTTGTGACACAGGAAATAAATGAACTAATACTGTGTTTCAAAACAGATACTGGAAATAAGGGCAATGTAATCATAGCAAACACATATAAATATAATTAATGACAGTCTAATCCTAAGGCAGAGAATTCAGCTTGCTTTGTACATTGGGCACACCACAAGCTGATCTAACAGAAAGATATCAGCATGGAGGTATAAGAGGTGTTACTTTTGTGGGGGTTTTTAAATAGCAGGAGAATTCTTCCATGCTCTGGGGTCAAGAACAGCCTACAAATGGTGATACACAAATGGGTACCTCTTCTGAACAGAGGACAAAAAACATTCTTAGAAAATGAAGTACAAAAGTACCTAATGAGCTCAGATATATTAGGGGTATAGAACATCAGATTGATATTAATCCCATGAAAACACATGGGAAATCCAATAGCATTGAGAAGTGCTATTGAGGAAAAAAAAATGAAGCATGCATGAGGGAAAAAAAAATATAGAGGTGTATGGGAAAGTTAGTTGTTAATGAGCAACTTTTGCTAAACTCTATGCTCACCAAAATAAAACCAAACACATTCCTAAATGGGAGGTTTAAGTCTGAGCAGTGCCCCAGAAGGAGAGCCACGGCTAGCTTAAAAAAAGAAAAAGTAATTCTGACCCTAAGGCAAAGGTTGTCCAAAGCAGAGCATCTTCAAATCCCTGCTTACAAGGCAGATGTCTGGAACTGCCCCAGCAGTCAGCCCGGCTGCTGCAGCTGCCGTCTAAGGAGTCCTGGAGGGAGAGTGTGAGTCAGGAGCTGATCTGCTGATATACATGCTGGAAAAACATTGGCACCTTTCAGGAAAGCAGTTTCAGCCTAGAAGCATAATTTTGCATATATAACCAAAAGAGAAAATAGACAAATACACATACATTTTTTTTTAGAAATTATTGCGGTGTTTCTCATTTTGCAAATCTGGGCTGGCACCTTATGCTGTACTACAGAGAATAGAAGTAAAGGTGTATTTCATAGGGTCATCTTCATCTGGAAATTGGTAAGAAGAAATCACAGCTTAAATAAGACAGAATATTAAGGTTTCAAAAAACTGGAAGTTCATTAAGTGCTGGAAATAGATTAGCATGGCATTTTTGAGCAGCCTTACTCCCAAAGACGCCCTTCAGTTCAGCTGCAAGTCAGTGGTCTGATGGTGATCAGTTAGAGCAAGAGGGGTATTTTTATGCATTGCTTGTACTGACTGAAATGGTGTCAATTAAAAATTGCATCAACTAACATCACAGTGGTCCCTCCTGTCCCTAAATTCAGTTTTATTGCATCCAGTTCTCTAATTTGTTTTATCCCTCTTCCCTTGATGATGGCTAGAAGAGGTCGGATGTGTTGGCATTTTGGAATTTAAAGCCCAGTGATCCCACAGGTAACTCAGCAGCACACAATACATCACTGCAGACAGGGCTCCAGGACAAGGAACACAGTTCCCATGTGTTATCTCTTAAGCACATGTCAAGGCTTCACAAGGCACTGCCAAAGAGGTTTGCAGAAATATTAACACAATGCATAGCTTGATTTAGAGAAGTCCACGTGATGGTTCATTGTATTTCATTATTCTGACTCATGTCTTGTGTCAGGATCCAGAGAGAAAAGCCACTCTGGGCTTCATGTTATGTCACAGAAGAAAAGGACCCAGCCTTGTAAAAGGTGTGTTCAGCTGTGTCTGACAAAGCTGGGCTCTGCTCTCGGCTCGCAGGGTGAGCCGGAGACAGTCACTCATCATCCTCCACTTTACCTCCCCTGCCTGTAACACTGCTATCAGCCTCCCTTTCTGAAGTTTTTTTCAATGCCTTTAATGAGGAAACTACAGATAATCAAAGATTGTCTCAACTGCTTTGTCTGTGATTCTTCTTCAGCAGCTTTTAGGTGCCTTTTTCTCCTATAGTCTTGACATCTTGTTCAGCCTCTGAATCTTACTTTTCTCTCTTTTCATCACAACAGTGTACTAAGGCAAATCTCCCTTCTGTGTGATGAAATGCTTTGCTAGGCAAACTATATAATAAGGGATCCTAAGTAGTGCTCTGTAGTAGAAGCTTAGTAATTTGAAGTCCCTTATAAAATTGATATCTATATAAATATTTTGGTGTGAGGATGTTTGAATTAAAATGTGTGAGTTACTGCTCAGAAAAAGAAATTAAACACTAACCTTTTGAAAAAAATGACACAAAGATTTGTCCTAATATTTTTGCATTGTCCTGTCATTTTAACACTTTTTTCCATTCTATTCAAACTATAACTGAGGAATCAATGCATTAAACATTCCTGAACCTAATTTTATGTTGGCCAGGACAAAAGGTTTTCACTTCATCAGATGCTAATCTTTGGCTTTCCCAGTGGGCATCATATTACGTAAATCATATTTTGGGATCTCATACTCTTTTTGCTTTCTTTAGACATCAGCTTGCCATGGGATTACCTCCCTCATGTCCCATTTCAAGCTCTTCCTGATTGCTGGGACACTGCAGTGGAAAGGAAATTGAGCAAAATATTTCAGATTAACCGACCAAGGGATTTTGTGTTGATTTTCTGTGAAACACTTTTGGAACCCCCCTGTGCAGAGCAGGCTGGCAGAGGCTCCCACATGGCTGCAGTGGGCCAGGACAGGGAGAACTCTGTGGAGGAGCCCCTCCCCACTGGCAGCAGTGCCAGCCTGCCCCTGCCCCTCTCACTGCACAGGAATCTGGCATTTTTCATATTCTTTTTTTTCTACTGCTTGACATTTTAGTCCCTTCCTCAATTGCTTTGCCATCATGTTAATTAACAGTCAAGGCATTAGCACTGCCTACATTTTCATGACAGACCCCAGGGCTGGAAGCAATTAGTTCAATGCAGAACTACAACAAATACTGCAAAGTAAAGGCAGAGGCAGACCAGCTCCAAAACAGCAAACAATAATAGTAATGCCAAACAAGTCCTATCCTTCCTCCTTTCCTATGGTGTTTACCAATTTGTCTTCATGTGCACTTTTTCTCTTCTTCCAAATAATGATTTTCCTGAGGGAACTCTACTGACATAAGTTTCATACTCTGGTTCAATTCATATTCAGTTTGTATTTTTATTTCCTGCTTCATATTCATATTTGCAAGAACAAGAACTTCAAGTCAGCCTGCTCAGCTTTTCCTTCCGAGGCTTGGCAAACAAATGATTTTATTTCCAGAAGTGCTGAAGCACCCAATGGCACCAGCTGAAGTCAGCAGAAGAAATGAGATGCTTTACAGTTCTGAAAACCACATCATTTATTTACCGACCTCTTAAAGATTTAAGAGACAATGTTAGTTTCCTGTTTTTTCTTGACCTAAAATGATAGTGCTGCAAAAATTTGAAGTCAGTTCTCGCAGTAATTTTCCTCCACACTCTTAAAAGTGCCCCAAAAGTGTGAGCAGAAAGGGAGCTTTGCTGAACTCCCTGCTCAATGCCCTGTCTTACGAGGCTCCAGCCACCCCTTGAGCTGCTGCGTTTGGCTGGAGCCTGGTGTGATGCTCCCATCTGTTTCCTTGAGCTCATACCATGGAGGCCTGGAGGATTCCTTTAAATAGTGGGCAGACTGCTTCTGGTTAATAATTCATGAGGAGACACCTTGATTTTCTGGAGGTTTTAGATTGCCATTTGGACATTTCCATCTCTCCCCCTTGCAGGGTGAGCATCTGACAGCTCTGCTCTCTGAGGTGACATTGCTGGAACCTGGGTTTGGGGGGGGCTGCATGGTGCTTGGCTGGGGTTAAACCACGACATGCAGGAGAAAATGTCTGTGCTGATTTCCTGGCCCTGGTTCACGTTTAGGTGGCTCATGCAGAACCCTTGGCATGGTCTGTCTCTTGGCTCCTCATCCTCCCTCTGTGGCAGAGGCTCTTTCCTCCTGCCTCTGCTTTTCCAGTCCTTCACCAGCTTTATCCAGAGCTCCCCTCCTGCCTGCTTTCCAGCAGTGGTGGCACCTCAGGACTCACACCAGGCACTCAGGCACCTGTTTTTTCACTAGGATAAGAAAATGTCTTATTTCAGCCACTGAAGACATTTTATTTCACTGAGAACAGGAAAACGGAGCGGTGAGAGGCAGTCTCCCCGAGAGAGGAGGAGTGCATGCTGTGCCTGACTCACCGGCAGCAGCGCCTCCTCCAGCACAGACACAGCGGCAGGGGCTTGGAGGGGAGGCTGCCGAGAAAGGGAGGCACACTGTGCACGATCCTAAAATTG
The DNA here is from genome assembly GCA_013400635.1 of Hypocryptadius cinnamomeus. Lineage (NCBI taxonomy): Eukaryota > Metazoa > Chordata > Aves > Passeriformes > Zosteropidae > Hypocryptadius > Hypocryptadius cinnamomeus. The sequence continues at coordinate 76,888 of VYZP01078251.1, read as the reverse complement.
GGTAAATTATTATCTCGTCAATGGTGACTAAAAACTGGATTCCAGCAATAGCTCAGTTGTACTGTATAATGCCTATCTTTGAAGGAAGTAAAAACAGGGGTGGACCAAATGTCCAAATTTAATTTAAAGCGTGAATAAATTTTTGAGATTTTTGTTCTACTGGAAACTCCTTATGCACGCACTTGAGTATTTCATTCCTCCATTGTTTCTTAAATCTAGATATAGGTACACCTACAAGGAATAAAATGCAGCTAAATCCATGCTAGTGAATTGTGGTAGCATTTAAGACAGCAAGACAAAAGACAAAACTGGAGTTTTTGTCTTCACTGCTGCAATCTCCAACCCTCTCCATTACCATAGATACCTTTTTCTAAGCACTGTGATCTCCACCTTGTCCAGAGAACAGAGTGAGAACAGGGAAACTGAGGGGCCTGAGTGACAGGAAAGAAAGGAATGCTTGACTACCCACAATATCCTGCAATTTCCCTCCAAAGCCCTCCTATCAGTGGCAACTGAAATTCATTAAACAGAGCAGGTAACCAGACACAAACCTGAATGCTCCAGCTTGGTGGAAGTGAGAAAATGGAAGAAGAGCATCCACAGCAGCTCTTCAGGTCTCCACAGAGCTCATATAAACCATGATCAATTTGGGCTCCACGCCCAAATTCTGCAACCGAGATGCAGCATCACACCATCACCATTGTACAGACTAATTACAGACTAATGAACAATGTCACTTCTACATCTCCTGTGATAGCAGCCACCACTGACAAAGAGATCTGTACAGCCTCTAAGCCATCACTGGCTTTAAAGTGAGATCATAAATCAGATGTGTCTAACTGCTGCTAAAGCACAAAATGGGATACAGGAGCTTCCTAGGAAATGATTTGCTGTTTGAATCTTTCCATCCTTATTGCTGGAGCTATGCCTGTCAATATTTCTTGTCTCCCACGGGGACCATTGGCTGCATTTACTTTTTACAGAAGATGTTTTTCAAAAATAGTTTGCTATTTTAATCGAAAATGACACTTCCTGATCCTTCCTTTGAACCCAGAACATGCTGGTTTGAGGGAAGTACCAAACCACCTTAGATGTGAAAGTTGACATTCAGGTGACAATACTGCCTTCCCCACCTCACAGCAGTCAGCTGCTCCCTGGGCAACACTCCCAGTGCTGCCAAAATGCCTCTTTGTCCTGCAAATCCCATGGGCATCTGCTGATTTTTAACCCACTTAAAAGAGAGTCTGTGATGGCCATGAAATCTCTCCTACCACAGGAGGTGAGTGAGGTATGGATGGCTAGCAGGGCTGTATGCACACCTGTGGACAAATAGACAAATACACAAATGAGGAGCAGGTGGGGAGGTCAGGCTGCTGGTCACAGTCACAGTCACAGGTCACAGGTCACAGTCACACAGCTGGGCTGGGAAGGGAAATGTGAGAACAGAAGAAATACAATAATGTGGAAGCAGCTGAGGTCACCCTGAGAGCCATGTGGGGCAGCACCTACCCTGCTCACCTGGCACAAAAAAACAGTCTGGATCTGATTTTTCCAGTCCTTTTGCTCTCTTGCACTCAGTTCCTCCTGTTCCTAGTTTACAAAAACAGCAGCATCAGCTTATTTTTCCTTATGGCTAACTTTCTTGCAAGCCTGATTGGCATAATGAGCACAAGAAAATATTTGTCTGATGCTGGAATCACACCTTATGTACTGGTGACTGTTCTCATACATTGCAAATTACTTTACCTGGTACAACTGTTTGGGGTCTGCTGTTATTGCAGACACACAGAAGATTTATATGCAGACTTTTGAAGGCCTAGAATGCTTACAGATTTTTTAATATTGAGAACATTGGTGCATAACCTAAAGGGAAAGGTATCTGACAGCTAAGACATGATTGTCTTTTTCTGGTTCAGGTCCTGAATTTATCTCCAATTACTCTCTAGCATGTTATTATTATACTGATGGTTGTTATCCTCACCATTACTATTAGTGGTAAAGATCCCTCAGCACCATGTGGAATTTAACCACTGTAGGAGCTACAGGGGTGGGAAGAAGGAGAATAAGGTTTCTGATGCTGAAAGAAGGCAGAGGGAAGGCCAGTGTTATGTCCTCCCTACTGACCTTCAGTTTGGCTTCAGAATTTCACAGGTACCACAAGCCCTCTGTATCCCATGGGATACACTTTTGAGTGGGCATTACCTATGTACAAGCATCTCTGCCCCACACCTGTGACTCCCAGTTCCTGAGGGGAGTGGAGAGGAGTCACAGAGAGAGCCAAGGGAGGATCCCAGGATGTTATAGTGCAGGTCAGTGAGAAAAGGAGTAGTGACGGTGTAGGAAAAAATGTACAAACTCACTGGTTTACATTGACCAGTCCTTAACTGCTGGCAAGAGCTCAGCTCAAGAAAGTACAGATAAGTGCAAGCAGTAGTGACTGCCTGTTTCTACCCTGCCTTCACAGAGGGATAGTGCTGCTGCCAACCTCAGGAGGTGCCTGAAGGAACAGAATAATTGCCCCCTGAAAAATATTGGGTTTATGTTCCAGGTTAGATGGCCAGAGCACTAGATTGGAATCTGCTAGGTGACTGAAGAAGAATTAAACCAAGCAATGCAGCCCATTGTTACTAATGTTTAATGGTAGGAATACTTCCTCAATGCAGGAAACCTCTTTTTCATTAAAGTGTTCACTCTTTTCCATTAGGTCATTTGTACATTTTTATGTGGTTGTCATTTTACCAGCAGTTTTATTACCTGTAAAGACATACAGGATTTGTTCAGCAAGCTAATTACTCTGTATTTGTTGCTGATTAATATTTTGCTCACAATAAATCCAGTCTTCCCTAGCAGTATTTTCCAAGAAAATTTGTCACTGGAAGAACAATAAACTCTGGAGGGTCTGATCCTGCCTTGAATGAAAAATAGAATACAAAATTAATCTAAAAAAATTATAGCTATTTCTCTAGATATCTTATCTGGGTGTTTCCCAGAGATGGCACCAGGCAGCACAGTATGATCCAGGCCACTGTGCTGACAAAGCACAATGTGCCCAGTACAGGTGACTGGGCACAGAAATGAAAGCAGATCTTTCATTTCACCAATCATTTAATGTCTTCCATTGGTGTTAAAACCTTTTTTCCTGGAAGGGGAAGTGAGGAGCCATCTGAATGCAGTTTTGTGTGATTAAGTGCTGGTGGGTTACTGTGCTCCTCCTCCTGGTGTCCCTTGTCTTTTCCATCACAAGGAGGGATGGACCATTGTGTGTGGTGTTGCTCTTAGGAACCCTGTGCTTTGAAACTTCTTCAAAAGTCCTCCAATATTCCAGAGAGCAAAGCAAACCCCTTGGGAGTGGAAACCTAAAAAATCCAACACTGAGGGGTTCTTCAAAATATTCCACACCTGTATGGACAATGAACTGATGTTTAGCTGCTGATTATGGCAGCAAATATGTCCCACTGAGAAATCTCCAACTCAGCCCCAGTATCCAAGGCAAATCTCATGCATTTTGCATCCTGAGCTGCTGTTTGTTGACCCTGAGGGAGGCCTTTTTGTTTTGCTATGTTATTAAAAACCTTTTCATAACAGGACTCTTGTAGACTGTGATGCATCCTATACTTCAGACCAATGAGTCTCCCACAAAACTGCTACAGGGCTTACTGATAGCAGATGTTATGCCATGAGGAGGTGCAGCACCAAGCCATGGTGGCAGGAGAAGTAAATAAAACATATTGCAGCCTGTTGCTTTAACTCCTTGGTGTCTGCCACAGACTTGGGCCTTTCTCCTTTGCCCTCAAAGTAGTACATACAAAAGGCACTAGATTGTATCAAGATCCCCTTTGTGTGAGTTTGGATGAATGGCCTCTGCAAGTACCTGTGAACATTCTTATGGAAATTGGAACCAGAAAACAACAGTCTGAAGACTGGACAAAGTCTGTGGAGTGTTCCCAAAGACTGCTGGTCTCTGGAGACTGACAAATCTGGTGAATCCACAAACCCAGTGACTTCAGTTCACTCAGCATCCACACAAAGTCACCAGCACGTGCTGGCCTCACCAGTGGTCTGTGCTCCTCAGTCTGCAGGAGACTGGCAGGTGCTTACTGTGGACATAACCCACAGCATATACACTGCTGAGGAAAAGGGCTCCCTGAGGGGATCCACCAGAAGCAGCCCAGAAGCTGGCAGTGCCTCTCAGTGACCCTCTGCTCCTGAGCACACGGCTGGGTTGGTGTCCCAGCTGCATCTCCCAGCACTGCCCGTGAGGATGTGCACATGCTGGGTGGAAGCCATCAGCAGCTAATGGCAGAACCTCCATGGCCAGAGAGAAACATGGACTCTAAGGTCACAGTTTACATCCCCCACCACATTAGGGGAAAGGGGACAGACAATAGTTTTTTACTTGTTAAATGTAAAGTTCTGAAAATATTTAATTTTTAATGGTGTGGCCTACTTGCCCACATAAAGGTAATCACATTGTACAAAAGGCATATGCTGCCCTAGCAAACACATTGGCTGCAGGAAATACAAATGGATCCACTTCAATGGGGAAGAAGAAAAGCATATGTTAGTCTTCAAATTAAGAAAACCTTGTATTATTTATTAAGGTCAAGCTCAGAAATCCTGAGACAGCTGCAGAATAGCGGCTTGATGTCTGTCAGTGCAAAAATGAATGTTTTAAAATTAATTACAGGGAAGGCAAGCCATTTGTTTAAAAAGCCGACATGTTTCTAGTTGGCAAAATGTCCTGAAGTGATTTCAAATCTGTTAGCATTTTCATTTTTGTAATTACATTTTAAAATGACTGGAAGAAAAAAAATTTTCAAGAGCTCAGATGGTGACAGAGGCAAGTTTCTGACAGAACTGGAATTCCCCATGCAGAAACACCCATATGCAATAGTCTCTCCTGACTCAGTGAAAGCTGATAGCAAACTGTACATTCCTCTGTTAACATATCTAAAGTGTTTAGTACAGTGTTTAGTTGTGGGTCAGATACTGCAGGACATTCCCTTAGTTTTTCAATATCAGATTTTTATTTTAAATGCACCTTGACAAGTTTCCTTCAGATCATGGGATAGATTTAGCCCACAAATTTTTTTTTTGGGAATAGCAGGAATAGGCATCGGTCCCTTGGTATCAAATTCCAGCCTTGGGGATTTGGGATGAAAAAGATGGGGAGATTACAATATTTATATAACTCTGAGATTTTAGATAGCCTCTTGCTAGCATTTTTGCACAAAGGAAAATCTGAGTTTTTCACAGGATGGTGTACAAGAGGCCCTTGATGCCTGCAGCCCTGGCAGTGCAGGCTGCTGGGCAGTGTTTTCAGTGAGGATGGCTGTCACCAACAGCCACCCCCTGACACAGACTAAGCACAGGCAGGGATTTCTAACAGAGTGCTCAAAATTGCCTTTAACTGTGTTTTGTGGATAGAAGGAAGAAGGGAATAAACCTTATTTTGGACAGAAATAATAACAAATGACTGGAGAATGTCTCTGGACATGGGGCATGTCCACCCTTAGAGACATGTCCAGAAGACATCTCCAGAGCTGGGCACTCTGTGTGTGCTGATGTGCAGCCCGTTCCTGGCACTCCAGGTGCTGGGCTCATTCCTGGCACTCCATGGTGCTGGGCTCTCTGGGCTCACAGCAAAGCAGAGATCAGCTGGTCTTCTCCTCATCCGTGTCCCCAAAGAGGATCTGGCTGTGCTGGCACTGCTGTGCTTTGTGACCAGTGGATGCCATGAGATGCCACCTCAGGGAGCACCACTGCTAATGGGGGACAACAAAAGTGCCATTACTGCTCCCAGGCTTTAACCATGACTTACCCTTCAAAAAGCAAGGTGAGGTGCCTAACATGCTGTCAGGCACTTGTTCTTTTATCTTTTCCCAGGAAGAGAGGCATGCTTCAGTTTAAGCTGTTAGTTCAGTTGCTTGAGGTGCTTATTTTCCACTTGCCTCTTGATGGCATTTATTACAGTTATTTGCATATGCACTATGCTTATCTTGAGAGGAGGACAGGTCAAAGAAACATGCTCTGAATCTATAATGTCAAGCAGCATGGCCTTTTCCTCTTCCCAACAAGTCCTGAAAAATTGTGTTTGGTCCTGTGATAAGCTTTATCCTTTCTGCACAGACCAGGGTTGTCTAAATGACTGATTTTTTAGGTCAATAGTAGAAAATTAACATTAAAAAAAAAATTACTTCAAGACAACTCCAGATTGAAATCTTTCAAAGTTTGAATCACATTTAGAAAGTTTGTTTTAGGGCAGGCTGCAAATTTTTGACTGGTTTCTTTTTTTTAAGGGCTTTGTGAGAGCAGGAAGCAGCCTGGCAGGTGGAGCAGATCCCAGTTTTCCTCCCTCTAGATCTTGACAGCAGCAGCTTTGCAGCAGGCTTACCAGGTCTGGGAGTACACCCTCCCTTTAGAGCCTGGCACTTGTTTGTCCACACACAAAGCTGCCTCTCAGCAGAGGAGACAGCATTAAATGTCCCTGTAAACATAGAGATCATGTGCAACTCCAAGTCCAAGTGAAAATCATTATTAAAGCAATTTAAATCTGCAAGTTAAGAAGATTTTTAGGCTTTGAGTCCCAAAGTTGAGGCTGTCCCCATGGCAGCAGGCTGGCTGGGGAACATGTGGGGCTAATAGCCCCTTCTGGGGCTGCCTGGATGTTCCCCATCCACAGGACCTTCTGTGCAGCAAAGTGAGCTTTGAGCAGTAGATCATGAAGATCATGTTTGGTCTTGGCGGTGCTCATTCCTTGCTCCATGCTGACGGTGTTGTAGGAGGTGAAAGTCTCCGTGCCCCCAGGTCAGCCAGGCTGGCAGTGTGGGCACCCCTGAGACAGGAGTGGGGAAGACAAGGTACTGAGACCACCTTGTCCATGAGCCCTGGGCTGAGGCCACAAGGGGTTTGGCAGGACCCAGCAAGGAGACCTTTGCCTTCAGTGCAGTTTGGTGCTTGGGCTTTCAGATGGGCCACCCCAGCCAGTGACAAAGCATTACAGAAAACATCTGACTTTGACAGGATCAGTCAGAAGCATTCTCACACCTTACCCCATCCCCTAGTACACTCACAACTCTTACCAGGATTCTGCTATTTAAAAACTGAATGAATGTACCTCTTAGTTTATCACAAAGCCATCAGCAAAAATATTTGGTTACAAGGGGCCCAGGAGAGGTGCCCATGGAACCTCTGGTGTGTCTGGTGTGTCCATGTTGGCCATGGAGTGTGCATCACAGTCCTGCAGCCAGCTCATCAAATGCAGAAACAGGAGCTCTGTGCCACAGCCTTTCTGAAATGTGGTGCTGACCTCCTTCCTGCAGCCCATGAGGCCTCTCATGCTGCTCCAAATGGAAATGACCTTTGTTAAAGATCTTATGTTCCTGACAAATCCCTCATAGCTGTTACTTATTCTTCATTATCTTCTGGGTGTTTACGGATGGTTGGATTATTTCTTCCCATTTTAGGAGAAGATAAACTGGCAATACTGCAATTCCCCAGTTCACTCTATTCCCCATCATAAAGATAAGCAGGCTCCCAACTGTACCCATCCTCTGGTTTCCAGTGATTAGCCTCTAATTGCTGTCAGATGTGTTTCATCTGGTTTTCAAAATTACCTGTGAAATTTCATTAGCTCCAGAGAAATTTTTTGGGAAAAAATCAATTTACCGATTTCTCCTCCCAGCAGATTTTCTATTTCTACCTGAATTCATAGCCTTTTTCACTCTTCTTCCAGGGAATGCAGAGGCAAAAAAGAAACAGAACGGTCTTCTCAGTATCATTTACAAATAACTTTGTCTCCCACTGAGTAGAAGACCAGCTCTTCCTTTCATAATCCTCTCACTATTAATCTAAACCTAGTGTATTTTCTTATTACCTCTCATGTCCCTTGCTAGATGTATGACATTTTATGCATGGACCTTCTAATTTTCTCCTTATATGCCTGCACTATTCTTATATGTGACCTGGTGTCTAGCCCCATACACTTGCCATATGCCATCTATATGAGATCACTGTAAAGCTCACTCTTTAATCTCATTGTCTTTATGCTGCTTTCTATTTCTCACTCTTTTCTTTCAATATGCAGATTTCTGTGGTACACTGATTAGTAGGCACATACTCACATTAAGCCTTTGTTAAAATATTGACCAAAATAGACTTCACAGTCTGAGCAGAGTACCAACTGTTTACTCAGTGGTAAATATGCTAACAAGGTCAACAGGGTGGTAAACATGAACATCTGCTGAAGGAGTGAGTAATGGAGAAAAGCTGTCCAAGGCTTGCACAGTGCTGATATGATAAGGGTGGAATGTGAACATACCAGTATGAGGGCAAATCAGGCACAAAGCATGGGACAACTTGAGAGAAAAACTAACACATTACTTGCTTTAGTCAAAATGTAAGAAGGAAGTGAAAAACTTCATAAATTTGTATTAACCATGAAGATTTTTTTTTTTTTTGACGTAATGATGTCTGATTGGGTGGTGCCACACGATATTCCCTTGTTCTTGGTCACATAGAAGGCTCCCTGGCATTGCAGTAAGGTTTGGAGATACAGAAACAGCTTCACATCCATTCATATTGAAATATCTCCCTTCAGATTTGCAATAATGTTCATTCTGGCTGCAAATTAAGCTGCTCTCCATACCTCCTGTGCATTCCTCACAGTCCTGCTTCAGTGGTTCAAAAGCTCCAGTGCCAACAACAAGCTTCCTCCTGCTCTCTCCTTTCATGAACTTAGCATGACCAAGCCCATGTGTTCCAGTTCGTGAATCCTTCCTTGGCCACGCTTGCTCACACCCATAGCAGAGCATCTCTCTGTCCAGCTGAAGGCACAGAGGAAAATATGAAGGAGGAATAATCAATATATGTAAGGGAATTGGAAGGGAAGGTGCCAAGAGGATGAAGCCAGGCTCTTCTTGATGGTGTCAAGGAACAAGAGGCAGCAGGCACAAACTGATGCACAGGAAGGTGCAAGTGAATATGAGGAAGAACTTTACTGTGCAGTGACCATGCACTGGAACAGGTTGCCCAGAGAGGCTGTGGAGTCTCCCTCACTGGAGGTATCCAAGACCTTTCTGGATGCAATCCTGTGCAATGTGCTCTAGGATGACCCTGCTTGAGCTGCAATGTTGGACCAGATGACCCACTGTGTCCCTTCCAATCTTACCCATTCTGTGACTCTGTGAACAAAGTAATCTTCTGTAGCCTTTGCCCTGTAGATCTAGCTGCTGGTTATGGTCATTAGTTTTAACTGTTACATGCATACATAACATAACATTCATGAGTACATATATTAAAGAACAGATAAGCACCTCAATTTCTGGGTGTACATTTCCACTGCAGGTCTCCTTGGGCAGTGTTCTTGCTGAATTGCACTCATACTCTGCAAAATAATTCAAAATCATCAAACTCTTCAAAATCATCATACAGGTACTGTACAGGGGAACAAGGTGCTCAGCCCAGGGCAGGGTTCCACAGCAGGGTCTAGATATATGGAAATATCCATTGATTAAATTCAGTAACAAGCCATGATTACCCAGTTAATGGAAAAATAACTCCATTATTTGACTTGTCTTCATTCATCAGTGGGATAAACTCATTAAGGAAAAAGCAGTTGTCTGTGTTTCTGATTTGAACTATTCACTGCACCACCTAAAACTAGCAAAGTGATTATTTTATTGTCATTTGCCCAAGGAACTGAAATGCATTATTCTCTTATTTTGCTGTAAGCAAAGTAAAGCTTTAAAATATCTCATCCCCTTATCCATTATTATTCTTTGTCACCATTAAACTGTAGTCATTAAAAGAGCCTAGAAAGGACCATCTTGGTGCTTTATACTATACTGAAGTTATTTGACCTTCAGCTCAGCTCAAGAGAAAGAAATTGAGACTCCTTGAGGCTGCATTAACTGTATTCATTATTCAGCTCGCTTCCATTACTCCCTAAGTGAAGACTTAAAGTAACAAAAAGAAATTCAGAATAAGAATATTGAGAAGTTTTCTGCCTGCATTTTAATGGTGTTCTGTCATTATGAATCGACTCATTTGATTAGATGGTGGCTCAGTGGGTTTTATGTGTTATGTTTCATTTTATTTCTAAGGATTTTCCATGGCATCTAGCAGTAGATAGAGCTAATAAAAGCTCTGCTTTTTTGAAGAACATTCAAAATTATCTTCAGATCTTCTTAGAACCTCTCAGAAGTGTAGGAACAAGAATGAAGGTTAAAATTTAAATTTATTTTCATGTTATATTTATTCAAGAATCATGATGGAAGTATACTACAATTCAGAGACTATATAGCAAGAGAAAAGGCTTGTAAAGAAGTTTGCTTCAAAGCTTAGAGAATACATAGTAGAAACCAAACAGCATCTTTGTAAACATCTTTGGAACTCTCTAAAACTGTTGGAAAAAATTATGGGAATTATATAATCTACTACATCATATACAGCTTTTCTGTCAAGCCAACAGACTAAACTGATTCCTCTGGCCCCATTGCCAGGTGGGGTCAGAGGTCAAGTTTGATGGTCAAGTTTCTCCTCATCCACTTGTTAAATTGGCATGTATCCCCTTCTTCCTTGCACTAGATTTTAGGGTTTTGCCTCCTACTAAGGCAAAGTCTTGTATCTCACAGATCCAAAATTCACATGACAGGAACCCAATCTGGCATTGTCCCATATGTCTGGAACACAAGACTGCCATGTCCACAGTCTCCTCCTCTAGGAGATCACCTTCTTTAGTCTGGGACATTAATGTCTTAGGCAGAACTGTGTTTATCCCTGAAATTTATAGTGCTCCACTTACCTTAGAATAAGGGAGCCAGAGGAAGCAGTTCTACACTTCATATTAGTCCAATAGTGATTGAAAAATTAATAGAACTTTCAAAAAGACAAGAAGGCAGATTTAAGAGAAAATGTAATTAAATTAAAAAATCAATTAAATTCAGTGGAAACAGCACAGGTGTAAAATGTCCTTTGGAAAATCACTTCTACCCCAGCAGCTCACAGTCTATTTAATCTATTTTGTTGTATCCTCTCCTGTCCCTCCACTAATCTGTTTGACAAGAGTCAAGCAGATCATGTTGTAAAGATATAGAGAGACAACGTTGTGTGGTACAGAGCACAAAAATACTCACATTGGTTGGCCTAAACAGAATCAGGCAATTCAAATAATGCACACAGTGCAAGCTGGACACAGGACCACTATTCCAGTCTTTCCAAGGTTGGCTCAACCAAAAATAATTGAGCATTTTGAGACTCCTTTCCTCCCAAAATCCAAACTTGTCACTTTCGTTACATGCCTTGCTCCTAGTACAAAAATGTCTCCTCCCTAGACTCACAAGCACATTTTGCTTCTATATCCTTGAGCACTGCAAAAAGTAGATCTATTTTACACTTTTTGATAGAAAGGATGTGCATTTTTCTGCCATTTCATTTTAGAATATTCCAGCTGAAATGAAAGCTATTCCCCCTGTTTTTTTGTAGAGGAGTTTTTAGGAGTCAGTATTATGGTTTCTCTATCTGAATCCAGGAGATACATTAATTCAGAGCTTGATTTGCAGCATTCACAACTGGTGTGAGAGAAACTGCATTTGCAAGGTGGGGTCAAATTAAAAAATGCAGAATAACAAAGTGTGCAAACAAAAGAATGAACAAATTCCAAAACTATAAACAAAGCCTTTATTGCATGCTGGGAGACCCACAAACAAATTTTGAATTTGTTGAATTTTGAATCAGAGAGCAGCATGAGTCAGTGGTGCTGACCCACTGCGGAGAAGGGCACACATCCTGGGGGTGAACAGACAACTTGTCCTGAAAGAATAAAGATTAACCCTTCCATGGCTCCCAGCACTGCTGGTGGCCCTGCTGCAGCCCTGTGCTCAGCTGAGTAAAGTGTCCCCAGGAAGATGTGGTGCAGGCAAGAAGGGGTTAAGAGGATGAAGATGAGAGGTCTGAGGTTCTATTCGTTGAAGGAAAATTGAAAAAATTGGAATTGTATAGCCAGGAGGAGAGGAGAATCAGTAACACTCCTTGAGGACAGAAAAGGCTGTGGTGAAGAAGAGAGCAATAAACTAGATTTTTTGTCCCAAAAATATCTGTACTGCATCAAACTAGAATTTTCCTGCCAGGATCATATCTCTGACAGCACCAAAGTGAATGTCTGGGTAAGTAAGAAAACAGGGCAAGTGCATGAAAAATACTTTCCCCAAGCACTCCAGCTCCCCGTTGTTTTCAGCTTGGAGAATTCCCAGCTGCGACTTTCACGTTTGCTGTGAGTGGGACAAAGGGCCACAGACCTGCCAGAGGAGGTGGCATTTGAAGTTGGTATCAGGAAATCTTTCCACAGGACAGCAAACCACGAGCAGGCTGGCAGGGGAACCAATGCTCCTTTCATCAATGCAAAGCAGAGCTCATCATAGCCGGTGGCCCTGCCAAAACAAAGCCAACAAGCCTCCATTTAGAAATAAATGCCACCAAATTCAAAATAACAGACAGCAGAATTACATGTTACATTCTTCTCCCCTAATACTCTGACCTTCTGCCAGAATGTGATCTGGCCTCTGAATTTACAGAGCTGGCACCCCTCATCTAGAAGGAAGGAGAACAGTCACAAATGTAGAGCAGTCTGTTGGGTTTACACACTGCCAGCTGTGCCACAATTTGGGAGAGAAACAAAATTAAACTTGCTGCTATTTTGGCGAGGGACAGAAGAAATGAAGCTTCAACAAACTGTTATTGGAAGAAGGTACTATGAAAATAATCACGGAAAAAATATGTGTAAGATGGGTCTGAGCAGTATGTGTAAAATTTAACAATTGAACACATATTCTTATATAATATGTGTATTATTATAGCATGTTTATATTTTGAATTAAATATTATAACATGCCAGCTGGATCTTAACATAAAAAAACTATTAGATATTTATACTTTTTAAAATTCAGTAAGTGACAGTGAGATGACGTTTCTAGTGCAACTTTAGAAAGCTGTTCCACAGACAAAACACAATGGTAAAAAATGCCTATATAGTACATGTATGGTGTACATATACATACTGTATATATATAGTATATATATGTTTATAAATGCCTATACGCTCTATATACAGAGAGTTAAATATTGAAGATTGCTGCCTGTCCCTTTGATAAATCAGAATTCACAGAGAAACCAAAAAGAAAACTTTAAAGCAAGGCTTGAATCCTCAGCTCACCTCTCCCCATTATTTCCACCAGCAAAGTGTGAGTTGGGCTATCACTTTTCTATACAGTTCCAAAGTTACATAGTCATTACTGGAGCTGACATTTGCTCTCACTCCATCCATTTCCTAAAGATTATTAACGTCAAACAAAAAGTTGGTTTTACACAGTTGATCCTTGACCTTCGCTCATGCTCCCAAGGAGCAGGATCTTTTTTCAGCTGCTCCAGCCCCTGCTTCCTTCCATGAGTCATCCAGCAAAGCAACACTTGCATTACTGAAGTTATCCTTCGGATCACACTGTGATCGTAGTTTCTCTGGCATATTGTTTGCTCCACTGTGCTTCTAATTTTCTCCTGGAATAGCTGTGTCTGAGGTACAGCATTTGACTGCTTGACACTCAAATAATTAAAATACTTTTGGTTTGGTGGAAAGCTGGTGAGAAGTGACTAAGACCAATTTATTCTCATGGATCTGTAAAATTCACATACCAGCTTGCCACTGTCAGGGATCAAATCTGCTCCTGCAGGAGCAGACAGGGAGGTGGTTTAATCCATGTGTTCCTGATATTTCTTTGACAGAACCAGACATCCCAAATGCACCTGGGAATGAATTAGGTACATGTTTTTTGTTCCAATGTTTCATAGAGATACCCAAGTAAATAAGCAAATCTTGATAAGGAGCCTTGTTTCAGTGGTTCCTTTGGGCTGTGGTTCAGCAGCCTTGGGAGCTCAGAGGCAGTTTTAGGGAGTCTGAGGGTCCATCTGAGACCCTAAAAGCATCAACATTTCCCAATCCCATTTTGGAACCCTTCTTGATTTTTTTTTTTTTTTTTTCTGTGCTCGGTCACACAGTCTGAACAGCTCTAAAAATGGACAAGACCAGCCTCATCTTCAGCGTACTCAGACTGGGTCTTGCTTTGCCAACTAAATACAAGTTTATTGTGGAAAACATCTTAAAACATCTGAAGGAATTTCAAACAATGCACAGTACAAAGACTGTTTCACTGTATACCACATTAAAGAACCAGATTTTAAAGCTGGCATTGGAGATAGCAGTTAACAGAGTCACTCAACTGCAGTGCCTACATTGCCCCTCTATGATCTGGTGGCACAACACGATGGAAGCATCACGTACCCAGTTCTTATTTGCTGAGATCACTTTGGGTTTTGCTTTTTTCTACATCTCATAACAAAAACAAAGCATTCAAACAAGAAATATGTGAATTCTTGTGTAAGGAGGCAGCAGAAGGGCACAAAATGTAACCCTCTCAAAGGAGAATTGACCTCATGTTGAACCTAGCCACTCTTCAAATATTGGACTATTAAATATAGGGGACCTGTGATCTGCAAAAATGCACTTGAGGAGTTTTTATATAACTTGTTAATATGTCACACCAGCATTGAGGTCAAGAGGGCTTATATATGAGCCAGAAGAAAAGGGAAGGCATGTGGCAGCAAATGCCAGACACTCTGCTAATGGACTCGAGTGGCCTGGTGGGGAGCAGAAGGGCTATTGAGTGATGGAGAGCTCCTGGTGACAGCACCAAGGTTCAGCAATATGCCAACAACAACAACTTGTCTTTCCCAGCCAGCATCCTGGCATTCCTCAGGAGGAGATTTCTGTGAAAAACCCTCATGTCATGTGCTGACTCTCATGGATAACCACAGAGCTCCCAGGCACTGTGCACTCCTGACATTCCCCCTCAGGGTTTGTTCTTTTCCTTCTGCTTTTATAGACTGCCAGGGCAAGACCCTGTACTTGTACTCTACTTCCAGTAGCCAGTGTGGATGTAGGAACAAAGTGAAACATTTACTTTTCCAATTCCTTTCAGCTCAGGGTGAGATCCTGGGAGGTGTATTTTCACTTCTGCATTCTCTATAGGTACCAAAGAGTTTTCTCCTTGTCATCATGTCTTCCAAGGACCAACTGCTGCCTGCAGGGACTAAGAGAAGGAAGACACAGAAAATTAAAAAATGTCCTGAAAAGCAGATTTGTGGGCAGCCAAGCCAGTAGGACATATTGTCCTACTAATACAGTTCCTTTGTCCCCTGAATATCCTCCTTCCTTAAGTAACCTCCATTCCTCTCGTCATCTGTGGCATTCCCACTTGGCAGGACAGAACGTGGGCTGTGGTTAGGCCGAACTAAGTCTGGAGCCTTGCTCTTACTGCTTGATTATCTAGGAGTTGACAAGCAATGGGAAATACCAAAGTTTTGTGCCCTCTTTCCTTGGTGGGAGCACTAAAAGCTGTCTTTTTAAAAGGCTCTGTAAACACCTTCCCACCAGTTTGCACAGAATCCACAGGGAAAACTGATCTTTGAGGCTTCCAGCCCTCTGTCTCATGGAGGCCAAACCAGTCAATGGGCTCAGGAGTTGAGAGAAAAGAGGAGAGGGAAAGATAGAGGTCATGTTCAGATGTTTTTTTCCTTAACAAACTGGGATAAAGTCACAGTGGAACTAGAGAAATGCTTCAGGCAAGAAGTACTGTGCTGTGTTTGTCTAGGAGATCCAGGATCAGCCATGGGCCAGGGAACCTTGGCATTGTCCACGTTTGGAAATCACGCTGCCAGTTGCTGGTAGCAAACCATGGACCTAAATAACTTAGTATTACAAGCAAGCATTTTTAAGGTCTGTTTTTTCAGGGTTTTACATGGAATGTATAATATCATGGCACCAAAATCCATCATTAAATACAAACCAAACAAAACTCCCCCCAGACTAAAGTTAATACATAACAATTAAGTAAAAAAGACATTTAGCCATACTACTATGCAGAGCTCTCCTCCATTTTGGCTATACATCAGTGCAGAGCCTTTTAAGCCATTTGTAAAATAGATCAGTTTGTTTCACCACCAAAATCCCTCTTTAAGTATGAAGTAAAGGGCAAAGTGGCTCATGTTGCACCTCAGGAGAGAAAGCAAATGCTAGTCATGCGCCTTTTGTCAAAAGCTGGTACCTTTCAGGCAAACATCATTTCAGATATAGCAGCTCCTCTTCATTTGCTGCTTTTTGAGAGAAAACATTCAATTTTCCTCATCATTTGCTAGACCAACTCCACTCCAAGCAATGCTTGTTCTTGTTTTTTCACATGGGGGCAGTGGGGCATGACAGGTAATGGTTTACAGGTGGTTCTATTTACCTCTGCTGCTCAAGCTCAGAATCAGAAATAAATCTTTCTGCAGTGAACATAAGCAGCTATTTCAGAGTTATTTTCTGCTGTATGCCTCAAAGTGTTACAGGCAGGTCATTTTTCAATTTGTTTGGATTCAGTTGGCGTAGCCAAATGAAATGTGGCTGATGATTTCAGCCTCCTTTTTTGGGTGGTGTTCCAAAAACCTGCAGTGGGATGCAACAAGTACTCCTTGTGCAGAGACACTGCAGTGATTATGGCAGCATACAGACTGAATTTCCTATTGCCCTTTAGGCAGGTAAAACTGATCATGTACATGGCACACTGTATAGAAAAGCTCAGACTTTGGCACTTGCACTGTGTTTGTCTGGCTGTCTGCTGCAACAGTCTCTTGGATTTTGTGAAACAAATATTTTCTCAATTTGTCATTTTCTCCTGAGAGTTGTGAACACATGCAAAATTAAGATAAACATCAGAAGGCAAAGCAAATTCTCTTTGCATGTTGCAGCACAAAGTAAAAAATGTAGTTGCCAGACTCAGAGGGACTCAGTGCAACTCAGTTCCTGCAGCGCTGACCATCCCAATGTTCTCTTCACCACAAAAATACTGCAAGCTCAAGCTCAGCCTCAGCTGCCATGTGACATTAGCTCTCATGTGCTGCAAATTCAACTCTGGCATGAAGGTTTCTAGGGAGACCTGCATTACTTTTCACTCCCCTGTATAAAATGTATGAGAAGTCAGTGAATCTAAAAAAACTCCCTTCAACCAAAAAGGAAAGCATTCCCCTGACATTTCCATGTTTGCTTTGGGACACCACAACACATACCATAGAGTGCGCAGGAGCTTGACTGGCTGCTGGGTAAGGATGGGTCCACAGCTCCTCTCCCCAGTTTCTCACAGTGATATACTATCTGGATCACAGCTATCTTTCAAACACCCTTGCTTCCCCCACTTTACTTTTTAAAAAAAAATTTCCTGGGATCCCCAGTTGAGCTGTCTCCTTGGAACAACTTACTCTGTTCCATTTTTCAGCCAATAGTCCAGCACTCCTTCGTCTGCACATTTTTAGACTTTTTTTTCTCCTAAAGCTTCCCGTGCTAGGAGAACTACTCATTGCTGATCTTGCATTTTCAGTACAGAAACACCCCATGCTTTCCAGGCTGACAAAAGGGAAGGTGTGTGGCCTGTTCTCATCCCAGATCTCTCCTTATGGTTCTCCCTTGGCTCATCTCCCAGGAAGGCAGAGGACTTAAATATTTAGTTCAAGTTGTTTCTTTGTTGTTCTCATTGCAGTATCTAATCTGCTTCCAGAAATACATGAAGCAAAGTGACTGGCACCTGTCACATCTCTGCACTTTCCTCCTCTGCCCTGCGGAAGAAGTGTTTGCAAAGGAGTATCTTGGCTGTGAGCCCGTCTATTTTAAGCTTGATTTTTCTAATGCAGGGTTTATGTATGTCATTTCCCCTCCCCAGACACTACCAGAGCATCTGCTCACTTTTGATCTAACTTTACAGAGGGACAGTAGCCCTGAAGACAAGATGCCCTGACGGGCCAGGCAGAAGAGAAAGTATGCCACATCATGAATTCTTTCATAGGTGCTGTGGACTGCCTCAGTAGAGCAGTCACTGTCTGCTCTTTGTCCTGGTCCTCTAGCTCACATGAGGGGACATGAAGCAGCTTGAGGCACAGTGGCTGGGAAGCTGAAGAGCAATTCCATGGGATGACTTTACAGTGATGATGGCGGCAAGCCATGCCTTAGCCTTCTGTGCCAGCTGGTGTGCAGGGATTGCTTCATTCCAGGGATGTTGTGATGCTCTAAGAAAGCTCAGAGGTCCAAGTTAAGGAGGCCAAGTCAATGCTGAGTAAAGCTGTTTGCTGAAGAAAAAGGAGAGTGTTGCTCCTGGGCACTGGTGCAGAGCTGGACGTGGTCAGCAAACACTGGAGCAGTGCTGCAGCTGAGGCTCAGGGGGTGAGATGCACCTTCAGACAACGGTGCCATGTGTGGATGGATTCCTGCCAAAATTCTCCCTACACCTGACACCTCCATCGTGCTTGGATGTTAGACAAGATTAACCCAACTGCGTAGGCCATGTGTGTCTCAAGACCTAATCTTGACGAATGGAAAGATATTGTTTCAGGGTAAAGATGAGACATGCAGCTGATCACAGAGCTCTGAGTGCTCCTGCAGAAAGGCACCCAGTGCTGGAGGGCTCATCTGAAGTATGGGGACTTGCCACCACCATGTGCTTTGCTTCTGGGCAACCCTCAGAGCAAGTGCCACAGTGGCAAGTGGGTGTCTAGGTGTGGGACACAGCATGGGGACAACCCTGTCACGACACATTTTTGGCATCTGGACCACAGCTTGTGCACAGCACTCAGGGACCAGGAGCATCTCTAAGGCAGCTATTGATCACAGCAACCCACACAACTGATAGCTCCTCCAGCTGCTCTGTTATCAGCCCCAAATATCTTGGCAGCAGGCAGGAGCTGTGAGACCTGCAAGGGGCTGCCTTCGTTATACTCCTCCTTGCCTGGGAGCAGCTGTGGTTCCTGCCTGGGCTGCCAGGGACTCATGGGATGTGACTTTGAAAAATATTTTCTCTTGGATCTGTTCTCCATTCCAAGCATCACTTCCATCAGGGAGGATTAATGAAGCCTTTCATTTATTAAATAGGAGCATTTGGCTTCAGCAAACTCGTGTGGCTGTTTACTATTTGCTTCCATGAACATTGTTTTTGACAAATGTTTCTGTTTTAATCTGTACATTTGCTTAATCTCTTCCTTTACCTCAGCATTTCTCCAGGTTAACAGCATTAATAAACATTTATATGCCACATGCCACCTACCCACAAACACTATTTACTTAATTTGCTTAAGCCTGTTGGTTGTTTATTTACCTGGCATTTAGCTAAAAGGGATAGCAGGCAGCTTTCTATCTTAACAGTGCTAACAAAATATATTGACTTAAAATTTATACATATGCATTTGATAGGAGTGAAAAGCAGCTCTCTGAAATAATTCTGAGAATTATTCTCCTGAATAAACTTAATACCTTAGCTTACTTTTTGATAATTTATTTTCTGGGCTTTATTGTGACTCTTTTTTTGGACTTAAAGAATATAGAAAAAGATAATGGGGACAAAGTGTTTCTAAATCTCTAGCTGCTTTTAAAACACCCTAAATAGGTGGGTATTTTTCTTTTTATGCTCCTAAGAGCTACTGAGAATATGGAAAAGTGAATTTGCTGGACACACCAGACAGTGAATATTTGCT
This sequence comes from Hypocryptadius cinnamomeus, assembly GCA_013400635.1. Lineage (NCBI taxonomy): Eukaryota > Metazoa > Chordata > Aves > Passeriformes > Zosteropidae > Hypocryptadius > Hypocryptadius cinnamomeus. The sequence goes on along the minus strand of VYZP01078251.1, from coordinate 57,286 downwards.
CATGTTTTATTTAAACAGCTATAGATTGGATGACTGATGTGAGCAGACTAAGAGGAGAGCTGATATGATAACAGGTGAGCTACCTTTACACTCACTATTTAATACTTGCTTTGGTTTAGGCTTTTCTTTTTCATTCATTGTTTTTCAAAATAGATGAGTTTTATGAGGCCCAAGAACTGCAGATGTTTGGGATATCTGCCTGTTGTCCAGGAAAAAAATAATGGTCCCTGAGCATAACTTCTCAAAAAAGCAAAATGTGGTCAGCATATGAATGTTCTGATTCTGAATCTAAATATTTGAGAAAAAATATAAAAATATGTAAGAGGGATGCTGAGTTGCTGGAAGAAGAGGAGGTCATAAAGGTGAGCTGCAGTAAAAAGTTACCTGTGTTATTCAGTAAGTGGCAACACCTTGCTTGTCTGCAAAATACCATTTATCTCTGAATTTCTGACTGTTTCTGGCTCCAGTCAAAGACTGTTAATGTATTTTATATTTCATGTTTAAAAATGTCAGGAACTAATCAAGGAATCAAGAGCAAAGCTCAGATCTGCTCTTGTTCAGTGAGACCCCTGTCAATGAGGTTAAAATTCTACCATTAATCTTTTCCAATTGCATGTTCCATTGATGCAAGTAGAGATAGGTTAAGCTCTTCTGACTCCTCCTGGATGCTACAATTTTTCTTTTGGAGCTGTGTCTTTCCACAAGAAAGGCATGAGGATGTCAATGTCAGCTCTCTGAGTTACCCTTCTGTACATTGCTTCTTTGTGGAGAACATAAAATATTGCAATTTATCTGCAGTGAAAAAGGTTTCTGCATCAAAATGTTTCTTAACTGTGTCTAGTGTGGTTTGCCTCTCAGCAAAACAATAGAAAATACTTACACTTTTCTTTTCTGTAGAATGAAGGCGCTAAAGGTCTCCCATGAAAGTCAAAGACATGTCAGAAACAGTCAAGACAGCCCTTGCTCTAAGAGACAGGCAGCTGAAGGATGAAGCATGGGAGATGAGGGGAAATGGCAGAAAGAAATGGAGAAACAATGAGGCAAGAAGGAGTTTCTTACCTTTGTGTGAGAAGAGAAGGAGGACATCAGAGGCAAACTTTACACACATGGCAAGCCAAAATATCAGAGCTGAACAGAGGTGACAGCCCAGCAAACTCTGGGCAGGCTGGAAAACAGACCTTCTCCCACACCTTTGGCATTGTCACCCAACACCATCACAAGCAACTTCTTCTCCCTTTTTGGAGGAAAAGACCTCATCTCTGTCATCTTCCCTGTTTCTCTGTTGGAGAGACACCAAGCTGTGGGAAAGGCTGTAGGAGATGCTGCAGGACTGGGGTGTCAGCCCAGCAGAACAGGGGATGCTCCCCTTGGGGAGCGCAGTGCAGGCAGTGCAGACTGCCTCAGTCTCCTGACAGAGGTGTGGAGAGCCTCAGAGTGTGATGCTGAGGTCTGGTCGTCCTTCCTGGGTCTTGGAGCAACAAAGATTTAGGCATCCATATTGCTTTAAACTGGCCTCAGATTAGTAAAAGAAAAAAAGCAAAACCCCGAGGATTGGATTGAACCATGCAGGAGTGAAACCGCCTATGTCCACCTTTGAGTTTGTTACCTACTTCCACTACATCCAAAGATCCTGCAACATTTTTTTACTTCAAACAGTGAATTCATCAGGACATGCTAATTCCTTTGTTCAGACAGCAACTGGCCTAATCAGATTATAATCTCAAAAAATTCATTTTGTCATCTTCAATTTGTTTTCCAGCATATTGAGGATCTCATTACAGAACAGCATTTCCATTCCAAGGGTGACCTGAAGTTTAATAAAACCTTTAAAGGATTCAGTCCTCCAAAATAAAATGTTTGTTTTCCCATCAGATTAATCGTTATTCGCACAATTCTGTACCTCAGTTGTGCTGATGACTCTTGAACACAGACTGTACTGTCACCTTCCAGAGGAAAGCTTTCCATAGCAATCCAAATTCCTCACAAACAACAGTTATGCTTGAAATTCCATCATTGAGAATGTTTTTTATTAGTTTATGTTTTCCCACCTTCCATTGCCTTACACCAGAACTGCCTTTATCTAACTTGTGAAATATTTGTTCTCTGAACCCTTTTTATGTATATGTCTCTCCATTTTAAATTAAAATGTGTTTCAAGTGGAGATTAGAATACTCTTAGAAATGCACTGGATTGTTTTAACAAACTGTGCCATCTGGTGAGGTAATATGTCCTTGTCACTCTGCTTGTAGCTTTTTTATATCAGAAACTTTCCCAGTACCTGAGGCTGAGTCTGGACTGCATATTAATCAGTGCATATTAATTAGCTGCAAAGCTTTAAACATGTAGCTTAATATAATAGTAATAATTTCTGAAGATCCTAAATGTGAATTTGGGTGAATGTGTTGATAATGAGTTACTTTATGCTGACATCAAGTGGTGTCTCTTCAGTCAAAACACACCAGCACAGCTGCTGGATGCTGTAACTGATTTGGCACAGGCACAAAGGGAAAATATTTGTGTTCCCAGCACAACTGAGGCAGTGCTGGAAATTCACAGCATGCAAAAGGGCCCCCATTCATCTGCTCAGCAAACTTGTGACTCCAGAGCTGATGCAATGCTTTTGCCCCTTCCCTTCCCAGCATCACACTGGTGTGTTGTGCCCTTTCCCAGTGGGCAGCATGGGTGCTCTGAGCAGGATGCGTCCCATGCTCTCCTGCACAGCCCTGGGGGAACAACCCCACTCAGCACCCCATGGTTGACTAATCCTGGGCAAGGCAGACTGCAGGGGGCCAGCTTCATCCTGCCCTCAGCAAGGTTGATGCTTGCTTGCATCTCCTGGGTAACATTTCTGCTGCCAAAAAAGCACTCTACCTGCTGAAAAGGATCAGAAGGAAGAGAAGGGTGAGGCTCTGCTGTCTGTGCTTACACTGCCAGGCAGTCCTGGGGCTCAGGTTTGGGGCACAGTCAGGTTTGGGGTACAGCTTGTGTTGAGATCCAGCCACTCACTACAGATCACGATTAAATTGCCATTGTTTGTTGGATGGAGAAATATGGCATGCTTGAATTTTCTATGTAGTCTTCACCTGATCCCAAGAAAAGGGATCCATGGTGCTGTCTTTTGGCTTGTTATGTACACCACCCCACACCACTCTGTCTCTCCTGCAATTTCACATGAAAACTTTCTTCTGTTTTCCTGAACTTTTAGATCAGGCTGGAAGAGCAGATCTTTTGCAGCACAATGATGAAAGCGTAGGAGCGGTGGGGGCTGTCGGCAGCAGCTGTGCTGTTGCTGCACCTTGGACTGTCCCTGCAAACTCCCACCATCACAGCTCCCACCACAGCTGAGCAGTTCAGTGGGGTGTGAGGACAACCCAGCAACACAAAAAGTACAGCCAGCACCTCACAGAAACACACTTCTGCTTCCTTTTATTTCCCCCTCAATGTGATTAGTCTGGGCCTGGAGAGACTGGGCCAGGAGCAGGGTAGAGGTGGTTAATGAGGATTCAACCAAAGGCTGTGCTGCTGGCTGTGAAGTTCTCTCATAATTGCCAGGTTTCCTGCATTTGGGTTCAGCTGTGGAGGCAGCATGAGGGCTCAGAGCCCCGTAAAGGCTGGCACGATGTGCTCAGCTGGAGGGAAGCAGCTCTCCACAAGCTGTGACTCAGGCGGCCCTCGGCACACACACACTCGTTCAGCCACCCCACGTTCATCCAGCCTTGTTAAAGCCCAACATAAAAATAAAATCGTTCCTCATCTGTGATTAAATTAGTGCCACTATGAAACTTTGATATGCCTTCTGAAAATTAGTCACATTCAGAAAGCACTGTCCTAAATGTTTCATCACAAGCTTTCCACAGCAGTGGCCGCACTGCAAATCTTTTTATTTACAAGAACAATGTTTTAGGTTAATTGCAGCGTTAAAGACAATGTGAGTTCTCTGCTGAATTGCCTCTTGCACAGAGGCTCACTCCCACTTCCCAACCAACCTTTGTGCAGAATGTGTCTCATTGTGTTTTGAAACACACATCATTTCTTATGCAAAGATTCATAATTTGGGTAGGTTATTTTAAGTAGTCTAAACAAGACACTGTGGAAGCAGCGCTGGGATGATTAAAGGCATTTGTGTGTCGCACAATGCCGCTACCGAGGCACCTGGGGCAGTCACCCTGTTTGCAGCATAGACTGTGTAGGAGGGTACAATTCCTCTCTGTGTGCTTTAATAATCAGGGTTCATGGTTTAAAACCGGGGTAAGGTCTATGGTGCGGCACAATGCCAAGAGAAGCACAAAGCTATCAGTACAGCAGTACAACTGTTATTGTTAGTGCTATTTGTTCAGTGGTAATTACATTCTAGACTTAATGCACGTCATGAAACAGCAGCCCCTGCTCTGAACTGTTTGCAGACTTGGCTAATATGTGGTCTCCACCAGGCTGGCCAGTGGGTCTCCAGCCCTGATGCATCCTTCCCCTCTCTGTGGAGGGGTTTGCTCCTCTGGCACCAGCAGCCAAATGCTGAGCAAGCCAAATGTATGCTCTGGCTCTCAACAGGGAGAACATGCTTCATCTGCAAGTGTTTGCTAAGAAGGAGTAGGAGTTCGGAGCTGGGTCTTTCAATATTGGTGAATACCACCAAAAACATGCAATGGGGCAACTGTAAAATATGGATGTCAGTTTTCTTATAAAATTGTAAACAATTTTAAATTCACCCTCATGTGGAAATGAAATTTTTGTATTAATAATTTATATCAATTAGTGAGGACTCTGAATTGCAAAGCAAAACTGGATGTGCTATTACATAAGGCACAGGAACAATGTTTTAGGGCTCTTTGTTACACTGCTAACAGCAACCAGCAACAGTTTTCCTGAAACCAGGATATATCCCAGGGTGATGCCTTGTGTTCCAGCCCTCTGAAGAGCTAGTTATTCCTTCAGGAGTGACTCTGAAGTCTCAAACACCTTCATGTTTTTTCTTGATTAAAATTGGTAAAAATATATACCCTTTCCTGGGGGAAAAAAAAAATAAATAAAGCTGTCTCTTGAAATCTTTACTGTTTTTTATGTTCAAGAAAACACAAGAAACACAAGTGCTCTCTGATTCATCTATTCTCCGGAGAACTCAATTACAGAGTTTCAATAATGACTGGAACTTTTCAATCTTTTAACATAAATAGGCTCAAGACACCAACCAGTCCTTCAACAGATATCCTTACTGCCAGCTTTGCAAGGAAAGAAGGGGTCTCAGTTAAAAAGCAAAACCACATTAGTATACATGACACACGCAGTACTGGCATTTTTAAATAAGGTTAATGTGTGCTCAGCAACAGAATGAAAGAGCCATTTGGTGGTTTCACATTTTCTTATTCTTCGAACATTTTTTCCAGGCTGCCACTATTTCACTTTCTCACCTTCAGAAGAGGCTTCAGGCAAGACGTGCCATAGGTAAGAAAGCAAATGCTGCTTTACTGGTATCAAGCCTTGCCTGCTCCATTAGATGTGGGTTTTCCATGGGGATTTGGTTTGTCCCACCACCAGCTGTGGCAACCAGCCATGTGCATGTGCAATGAGCCCAGAGACCCATCTCATGTGGGCACAAGCTGCCAGGTGCCACAGAGCTTTCAAACATCCACGTCATGCTGGTGGATATGAGTGAAACCATGGAGGAGGGTGATGGGACACAGCTTCAGAGGAACTATAAACATGTGCTCGTGCAGAACAAAACCTGCTTTTGAATGGTGTATGTAAAAGAGCATGGCAGCAATAACTCTGAGAAGGAAGAAAGCTTCAGGGAGTTACTGAGACAGGCTCTGCGGAGATTCATAACCCAGGAAACAGAGAGACCTTTCATCAGAAGGAAAAACAAAGTGCAAAGGATTTGTGAAGCACTGGTAACACTGCTTAGAGATGATGTACTATAGAAAGTCTCTTTCCATTTGTGTACCAGAAATGGACAAATTAATAGTCTAAAATGCTGCAAAGTAGGGTGTCCACTTTCTGAATTGCTAAAATAGAAAATGTCAGATGAGTAGTGTTTCCAAGTCCTCAGAAAGCTTACTAGCCCAGAGGTAGAAGGAATGACTGCTATCACAGCAAGAACAATTGCATCTTTGAAGTCACATGAACACGAAGAGGTTCAGCCACAGAGGGTATCCATCATAAGAGAGATGGCCAGTTCAAAGGCCAGCTCCCCATCATCTATGGATGATGCAAAGAAAAATATTTCAGGTAGCCCTACCACTCACTGCTTCCATGGCTAACCCACCAGCCTGGTGTAGATCAGCAGGTGCTGACAGCTGAGCTGAGAGCAGCAAAGAGCTCACCCTTTGGGCAGCCCCTGCAGTGGATGAGGAAACTCTCCTGGTGAGAGATCCAAGTGATTAAGCTTCTCAGTGCTCAGAGCTGAAGCAAAATTTCATCAATATGCCTCCTTCAGGCAGGCACTTTTCGTATAATTTCAGCAGTACAGAAAGAAGGCTCCAGCTCATTAGCTAGGCTGGAACTGATAAACTCCTCTCCCAGGATGTACTCTTTTCAGTTACACACAGAAGAAAAATAATCTGTCAAAGTACGTTTAAGAGCTGTGTGCTTTGAAGCCATCAGCATTAGCACGGATCTTATTCAAATCCTAGGTAAGCTGGGAGACCACATGCTTTATTCAATCGCTGAGGAATCTGACAAGGCCATTTTCCTCCAGAAGTTAAAAAAAACCTCCAAGATATTTTCCTGCCAGTAAAAACTGACCCCTACACACACAAGTCTTATTTGGGGAAACATCAATGAGGGGGGAAAAAATTAAAATTACTTTTTGTGTCACGTGAGTGGAATTGCCCATCAGTCTGCTTTCCCTGGACCACAGGAAGATGGTTGGGGCATTTACCATGTGTGACATGAAGAAGAGTCTGGTGTGGACCTGCCATGTTTAAGCACCAAAATGAACTCTCCAAAAATGGGGTTCAGTCAAGCTTACAGCTGTGTCTTGGAGAACCTGCAGTCTTGCCCATGATCAAGTCCTCTTGAAAAAACATCTTCACCCAAGGAGCTGATGCAAACAAGCCATTGCAGATCATGCAATTACAATACTTGCCAAAGCATTTTTGGGGTTGACCCAGCTCTTCAGCAAGAAGAAAATTACCATGTTTTTCGAAGCCTTGGTTTCAGGGCATTGGCCATCTTAAACCAACCCATTCCTTACTGCTGTCCAGGACGTCCTCCTCTGCCCCACTCAGGTTTGTGTGGCTAAAATTTAACCCTATCAAGCTGCTTCAGATGAGAGAAGCAGATGAGCCCTGTGCACCAGCACCACGGGTGAGCAGGGAGCAGGGAGGGTTGCACACAGAGCCCAGGGGATGGAGAACAGCTCAGACCACACTGGCCTCTGCCTCCTTCTGCTTGCAACTTCTCGTTTTCCCAGGGCTGAGGTGTGGGATCACCATGGGTAGGATGATGTAGCCTTGACCAAGAGCTATCCGACATATGAGGAAGGAGCACCCTCATAACTGTGCAGTAGAGCCCCAAGAGGTTGTTTATGAAGTCTTTCTGGCATTAGCATGAAAAGCACTACTTCTCTGGGTATGGTATAATTTTGCTGCCAAGCATCCTATCGTCACTTGCTGGAAGAAGTGTTTAAGTATTTCAGCAATGTTTGTGACAACATCTGCCAGGCACAATTCAACTCAATGCCTTTTAATGATTCATTTTCATGAATTGTACATCTATTTTAAGTGCACTGCAGTTACTTCAGAGGCAGTAGTAATGAAAACTTAGCACTTTGTATTTCTTGCACTGTCAGGGTAAGCACGAGATGTGGACCATTGCAGGCACCCAGGGTAAGTGCCTTTACAAGAGCTCTAATATAATTTCTTGGGAAATGATCCAGATTATTTATGGTATAATTAAAGATAGGGTATAATTAATTTGTAATTCTTCACTTGCACTGCAAATCTCCTTTTGATTAGTAAATATGCAATGCTTAAGTGCTATTATGAAAAAATATATTTATCATCAGACAGAGGGGGTATCATCATTAAGTACATAATTACAGATGTATAATTATAAGAAAGGGTATGTAGGCAATGTCTAGAGACACAGACATCTTTAAAAAACACCATTATAATTTGTGCTCTCAGGGGGCACAAGCCACTGAAATGTGTACCTTTGAGTGCCTGGCAAAGCACTGTGTGCACATCAGGAACTCGGGCCAGCCCACAGCACACAACTGTGTTTCAGCTCCCCAAAACATCCACCTTCTCCAGCAGTCCTGCCCTTGATTTAATTCACAGCTTCAGCTGTGAAAGAGGCAGTAAACAGAATAGCAGAAAGACAGGACAAGTCTGCTTGGAGAACTCACCTTGTAGGCCGTGCAGTGATTTATGTTGTACACCAGGGAAACAAAATTGGTATAAAGTTCTTCTTCTCAAGGAAGGCCACATTTCAGAGCAACTTCGCCCTTCTTCTAGAGAACCATAGATTGTCACAAGATGTACAAAACAGTAGAAGATCAAGCTATGACTGTTTTGTTTAAATCTTCAGGATCACACTTTTTTCCTCTGTCAGGTGGTTATTGAAGGTGAGCTGCAGAGCATGAGACAAATAGTTGAGATAAAATGTCAGGTGCCAGACACTCCTTCAGCATATGACACTGAAACGCCTCCCTGCTCACTTTGGCTGCATACACTTTGGGACTTGCTTAGTTCATGCTGCTGGTACAGCTGTACAATAACCTACTCCAGCCATTTATCCCTGGAAGTTGGACTTCAAACACTTTAAAAAACCCCATTACACTGTGGAAACATGGGCATAAGAGGATTTCCAGAAAAAGGCTCTAGCTGCTCTCCTAAGACTTCCAGAGATTTCTGATACTTCTTTTTAACATTTTGTCCATTTAGCTCTGCTGTTTGCAAGGAAGCAGGGATAAAGGCCATAAATAAAATCTGTGGTGTGTGATCTGCATTTAGAGCTGGAAGCTATTGCTCTGGCACAAAGAATCATAGATAACATTGCAGAGTGTCGTGTGTGTGACTAATGGTAACAAATGTGCTTACTCCCCTGATTTTGCAGAACACAGAATTTGTGAGAGTGTTTATGTAGAATTGGGAATGATTGATTTCTCTGCAAACTTTCTAACTGGGCTTCTCCAATTCATCCTGAAGGAGACATCAAGTATTTGTTCTTATATCACAAGTGTTCCATTGAGATAGAAAATTTTCAAATGTTTATCAAAAATAAATTCTCATTTACTGTCTACTTTTCACAGCAAATTAGTTGAGCTGCCTTGCAAGTTCCAAAGGATATACCTCACTTAAAGTACAGTGCCTCAGAAATATCACTCCAAGGGGAATGCTATAAATGTGTGTTCCCAGCAATGAACAGCTGGAGATTGCTTTTTTTAAGCCAGCCTCTTGCAAAAAAAGTTGACTTTTGCTTTTACACCCATCACATGAGGCATTTCCCAAGCAGTGGGCATTAGAGTGAATGTCCAATAAATACTTAAAATTAAGTTAAGCAGCCCTGCCAAAGTGTGGGCAGGGGAAGCAACCACTGCAGGAGCAGAGTATCTCTACTCCAGTGGACCTGCAAGAGCAGAGAATGGTCAGGAAAGCCAAGGGCTTGATCTGCAGCACATTTCCCCCAGTGGAGGCTGCAAAGGCACCGCAGTAAATTCCCGTTGCCTGCTTGTGTCTCTGCTCAAGGAAAATCTGTAGTGCTGCAACTCTCTGACGCTGGTGCCAGGAAAGCTTTCACCCGCAGCCCCTGGCTCTCTGCCAGCCACAGCCGGCGTTGCCACCACGCTCCAGCGCTGGTGAAGTGACCCCCAGAGCTCCAGGAGGGGCTGTGCAGTCCCCAGCTATCCTCTGCACCTCCCTGCTGTCTGCTGGATTGGGGAAGATCATTACTTCACCATCTGAAAAGCCAAGCAAATATGCTTTAATTGGATTCAGTGTTGATTACAATATTGATTTAAGTTAGAAGATAGCCTGTGTGTCTCTGTGCATCGAGGCAAAACATATCTGGACGAAGAGGAGTCATTTCCAGCTTCCCAGGGGAGAATAATTCTACTTATAAGTGATGCTTGCCAAAATGCATTACCTGGCATTATAGATGAAGGAGATAAATTAATATAATGATTACCTTTTTTAAAAGTAAATGCATTTATCTAAGGCTTGCAGTGAATCTAGTGCAAATGAGCTCAGAGACACACAGTCCTCAGTCAAATCCTTATAGCCAGGGAATGTCCCTAGTTGTAGGCTCTGCCTGAACAGTTGTGGGGGTTTAAAATAATTTTTCTTTCTAGGACTACATTTAGGAGTATTTAAGAAGCCGAGTCAAATCCTGCTGTTCTCATTTTAAGTGAGAAAAAATTTGGTGCAGTTACTACTGATACAGGTTAATAGACTGCTCTGGAAAGGATGGGTCAGTAAGAAGAGACCAGTTTCTCCCACATAATATTAATAAGCAAAAGAAGTACATTCTCAATACTGATCTTATGGAAATACAAATTAACTCTGCCATTGCAGCTGTAAATTCAATATGGTCTTTTTACAGGTGTACCTGGGGTAAATTTTCTGTTCATTTATTTATTAGTCTCATATGTTCTTCTGGAAATCAAGATATGCAGTCATTTGACTTCTGATGTCATACAAAGCCTGAAAAAAACCTTCAGATATTTCCTTAGTTACACCTCTTCATTTAAATTAAGTGTAATTTAAATAGCATCTGAAATAAAGGTATGCCATTGGCTGGGTGTAGAACATGATTCATAAGCCTTTCACAAACAGCAGGGAAATAACAGCTATTCTGTCTGCTATTTCATATATTTTTGGCTTTAAAAGCCCATCTCCCGTGTCAGTTAATAGTATCAATTTGAGCCAAAAAAAACTGTCACTTTTTCATTTTTAATTACTACATCTGTTGCCCCATTTAATCTTGCCATAATAAGGCAATTGGACATTTCCAAAAATAATCCCACAATTTATTTCCAGCCTCATGACTGCAGTGCCACTGCATAGCCGGAGCGCAGACCCCCAGAACTATTTGCAGCAGTAAACAATGCTTTTTCTTGCACACACATGGTTGTAGTGAATTGCCAGATGTTTTTCTAACTAGAGATGCCTTTCTGGCATCCCTAATTTGACTCAGCCACCAGCGCTGCTCTGGTCCCCAAGGGCAGGTGGGAGAGGAGCTGGCGATGTGCCTGGGCAGCTCCTGGTGGCACCCACAGCGTGGCATCCTCTGCTAAACCAGCATCAATGGCACCAGCGGGGCTGCTCAGCCCTTGCCCTGCTCCCTAGCAGGAAATGGCTGTGTTTTTTTGGAAGGGGTTGTACCCTGAAGTGCAAAAGGCCCATTCAGATGAGTGGAGCTGGGCTGGAAAGGCTGGTGGGACAACAGGCACCGAGTGCAACCTGTCCTATCTGGCCATGAAGGGGTGCAGAAAACTGCCTCCTCCAGTCTGCTGTGGGAGAGCCCAGGAGAGCTGGCAGAGGCAGAAAAAGCAATGCAAACCCTTGGGCTGGCATCACAGTCACATCTAGCAGCCTGTGGCAAGGCAGCATCGAAATGCTACACATGAGAGCAGCACAGATATTCCTCACCACAGACAGACAGACAGACTGTGTTTGTGGCATCCGGTCTGTGCTTGGGTTGCACAAAAACAAATGGCATGATTTCTGCACAGGGCTAGGCTGGAGAGAGAAGAATTCCTAACAAAAAGCATCAGTTCAGAGGGCTCTCCTGATTCCTCTACAGTGCTGCTCTTGAAGCTCCTTCTTTTCAAGGAAAACTTAAAAAACCTTTTCCTTTGGTTTTCAGCACATGAAAGCATGGTAGAGTACGTGGGAAGGGCAATGGTTGTCCTTCCTGGCAGCTTGAAGTCTATCTTGACAGAACAGCTAGAATGAGTATTATAACATTTTCTAAGTACAATTTAGTTTATTTCCAGTTGCTGGGGCCTCGTTAGGTCTTTGACTAATTTTAAATGAAAAAAAATTCTAGAATAATACATGGCACTTACTTTTTGTTTTCGTCTGCCTCTGAGTTTTTTGGAAGTTAATAAAATCAACCTGCATATCTCAGTAACTGTGTTTACAGAAAGCCAGCCTGTAAATTCAGATTTCTAGCTCAATATTCTAAGATTACTGTCTTTGATTGTTCATTATCCATCCAAAGCATTTTATTTTTGCTGAAAACTTCAAAAAAATTCATAGATTTTTCTGCGCCTATCAAATCTTTTAGATGAAGTGCTTATTTTCCCTCCTTTTAGAATAATAAAGTCTGTGGGGAATGCTGGAAGCTGTTTTTTGAGATGTATCAGAGTAGAAGCAATGGCAGGGGAGAGGAAGCAAAAGATTGAGAGCATGGGGAAGGAGAGACTGAGCTTTGGTCAAATAACTGGCTCCCAGTGGCAAAAAAAAAAAAATATAAAAGAAAACTCCCTTGCTAACAAATTAGTGGTAAAAGCTTTGAGAGATTTGTGCCTTTCTACAATCTTGATGGAGGTCCCCGTGTGCTGAAGCCAGCTGAATTAAATGCCATATTCTTCACACGAGCATCACAGCTGTATCTTTTGCTGGGTAGTGAACTGTAATGTTGATGTTGGATTTGAATGGGCTGCTATAAGGTGTCAACATCAAAAGAAAATAAAACATCCACTAGGAATCAAGACTAGATTATCTGACCCCAATATTGCTTTTATAAATGTTCTCCAAAAATTTTTGTCTCCATTTGCAGGGATTTGAAAGCTGCATTTTTGATTCATCAAATGAAATTATCAGAAGGAAACTACTTCAGATAAATACATCACTTGAAATGTTGATGAGTGCATTTCTGGCATTCAGGGAGCATTTCAATCAGCAGTGAAAAACATACCCCTTTTAGGTATATGGAAGAAAGATTACAAAACTCCCTTATCATGGCATATCAAAAAGACAACAAATATATATTGGATTATCTTTGACAGTATCAGCAATCAGATACTGGAGATTAGCTGAAAAAACATATTGCTACATGCTACAGGCTGTGTCTATTTCAAGAGAACATGTTTTACAAAACAAGAATTCATTATGCAAAAAAGATGCTCAAAAACTCATTGGTTTTGAGCTCAATTGATCACCTGCTACACCATACAGTAGATGACTGAACTATGCCATGGACCACATCAAAGCCCAGGGTAGTTCTGCAATTCACTCAGTAAACCAGAAAAAACCCTGATTTTCTTGTTCAGGCAAGGCTGTGGCAGGGCTGGAGACCAGGCCCTGACAGCATCACTGGGGCAGGGACTGGGGGCCCTGGACTGGGCTGAAATGGGATCCCAGGCCATGGGCAGGCTGGGCAGGGACACGAGTGCCCTCGGGACTGTGACACATTCTCAAAGACCCTGCATGTCACCACAAGGTATAAATATGGGATAGAAAACATAATCTTTTGCTTTTACCATACAGGAAGCAGAATGCATCCTTACTTGCAGGACATGAGGAAGCACAGAGGATTATGGAGGATTTTGAAGTGATGCTACCTGGTTATCTTTCTTTTCCTTCACCAGACAATCCCTTTTTAAATTACTGCATTTCATTGATGCATCATCACTATTCTGTTCTCGCCTAAATCTCATCTTGTGCTGTTCCTTTTCTTTCTTTCTGACTGTGCTGTTTGATCCATTTCTCTGACAGTTCAAACTAGAGAGTCCTTTGTAACATCTGAGCTGGAAGTGTGTCTGCTCACAGAAAGAGGTTCCCAGGCTTTATCCATCCCTGTAAGCTGTTTGCCTTTTTTCTTTACTTGTTAGTCCCCTTTTAAGAAGGGTTTTTTCTCTGTTGCTTCTCTAGAGGTGCATAATGGTTATTAATCCTCACCTATTTTCTACCTGTAAAAACAATAAGACTTGAAAGCCACACTTTGCTTCTGTGGCCTTTGAGAGGAGACCAGAGAGCCCAGGCAGGCTGGTCCTTCTGCTACAAAATACTTTCTCAAGTCATTGAGGATGACTCTGGGAGAAACCAAAGCTTGAAAATGAAAAACATTAATAAACAGCAGAGAAAGCAGGGGATTCTTGATGCAAGGAAATTGCTGATTTAATTAAGATATTTTTCTTGGTGACATTTCCCACATTTTGTCCAATGGGAAATGAATTAATCTAAAAGAGATTATTTTCTTTTAAAATACTTAACTAATGGTCTGAGGCATAAGAAAACAATTATTTTTATTTTAAACTGTTTAAAGAAATTCTGAACTCAAAAGTTCAAATATTTTTTAAATCATTAAACTTCTTTATCCATCCTTACTGAGGACCTACAGTATAAATATTCTGATTACTCAAAGATAGCATTTGTTTTGCTGGGAGCAGGTCTATGGAGGACATAAATAATACAGCCCATTACAGTGTCTGTTGTAGTGGAACAACACTGAATGGTGCAAACATTGACACAAACAGTACATATTTTCTGGTCTTTTCACATCCTCAGCTTCTACATGGATTCTGTCACAAATGAATAATACTTGCTAGACTGGGTGACCTTAGAAATATAGGGGTCTTCCTTTTCACATTATACTTCATTCCCACTGCAGTTTTTCTTTTTTCTTTGCTTTCTCTCTCTCTCTCTCTCTTTTTTTTTTTTTTGTGAGTTATATGACTGAATTCCATTTTGCCTGTGAAAGCACTTGTGCATTTTCCCTCCAAGAGAAGATCACCCAATCAGCCACACTGGTGATCCAATGCCATCACACAACAAATCTTGCACAAATCATTGTACTCACAAATAGTTAATATCAACAGAAACAGGAGCTTTGAAGTCTCTTGTCATGGTCTGGGCTGATGGACAAAATTTCTGACAAAATATTTCATTTTCTCAGAGAATGATGATTCTTGAGATTTTAAACTTGTTTTTCATTAAATTGCAGAGAAGTTCCACATATTCAAAGGTATGATAGCTCTGGCAAAGGAGCTGCATAATACTATTACTGTTAACATAAAATAATTAAATGGAGGTGTTATGAGATACCAGTGTGATTAAACTCCATTATTACTAATATCAAGAGATCTAAGTCAGGTTTTAGAGACAGCTGGACTAGAGTGCTCTTGGACTAGACATCTGCATCTGAGTGCAAAAATTCATCTTCCTGGTCATCTGGTCACTACCTATTTCAACAAAAGATTCCTTCAGAGTTTAGGTAGAAGAGAAGGAAATTAAGGGCAATAAAAAGGAAAGGAAGGAAACTAATACAAGTAAAGGACCTATTATCAAAATGCTGACTGTCAGTCCATGCAAGTGGCACTTTCAGGCCAGTGGGTCAAATCCAGTTAAATTATTCCACATTGTTGCATGTTTCAGAAGTAAATCCTAAATAGCATAGACAGTTTTTTGAATATGTTTCAACACAAGGCACAGAGTGCAAAGTCCATGAAATCTTTGTATTGTCTACAGACATGCTAAAAGGAGCCCTTTGCTTACATAGAAATGTGCTTGTAGTGTTAGACACTTGTAAAAAAGAACTTCAGAAAATCTTGGAACTAGTGGAGTGTGGGATGGGAAGCCAGTAGCTACTCCCATTGTCACTGATAGCCCCAAGTGGCACAAGCACCTGTGGCTCTTTGGGAGAAAATTCATCATAGGGATCAGAACACAGAAATTGTCATGTCCTGTTTTATACACCCAGAGGCAGCCAGATATTTGTACGAACATGCACCAAGTGCAGCTATGCAGGGCAACATGCAAAATGCAGCACACACAGGTTTTGAAAGTGCTAAATGAGCAGGGTGAAACATGGGCACTGTAGTCGTGTGCTTTGCAAGATCTTCTGCAGTGCCAGAATACTGGAGCCAGCTCAGAAACCGCATCCTAAAAGGATCTGGTAAACCTGACAGCTTCCAGTGACAAATGACATCCTTTTAAGAGCAAATACCCTGCCCTGAGTCCCCAAGTAAAAGGCTAAGTGATCTGTTTTAGAGCATTTTCAGTAGAACAGGCTCTGGTAGAACAGGGGATGCTGAGCAAGTAGGGAGAGAATGTGAGGGAGTGGAAGGAGCACATAATTTTGTCAGACACAGAGATGTAAATAGTTTGTTACTGCATTCTTGAGATGAGTGATTAAGCCTGTGTTAAAAACTGTGATTTGTAAACAGATGGCTTTACAACCCTGCTGCTGCTGCTGCTTGTAAATAAACACCACCAATTACCAACATCAGCAGAAATAAGTTCTTCTGGTCTTTGTAACAAACGACCTTCACTAGAATAACAGCAAATGGCCTGTTGGGATATTCAGTCTTCCTTACCCATACTGCTTGGAAATCTGATGCCACCTTTCAATTTCTCCATGTTTTACAAGTTGACATGCAGCCTTTGACTCTAACTGGAAGAGATGCACTTCACTACAGATCAAAGAAAAGCTGGTTTCAGAATGCTTATTTTAGATTTGCAACCACAGGCTCAACTAGAGCAAACAAGAGCAGGAGGAGTGGCTTTTAGCCAGACTTGTAGTAGGCATCTTCTCCAGAGCATTCGGATGAGCATCAAAGCGAGGTGACATGTAGTACCACTACAATAAAGGCAGCCAAATATCCACGGTGACCCAGACAGGTGGTCTCAGGAAAAAACCCATGTATATTTGAGCACACTTCAGAAATTCAGAATTAGTTGGAGTTCATTCAAACACAGGTAACTAAGTCCCTGGCCAAAACTGATCTGACTTCTTAGGCTTGCAGAGAGATATTGTCATTCCCAAATTCAGGCTAACCTCTGGGATATCGCTCTTCTCTTTTCCATCAAACATAGTAAAATGCCACATTTGGATTTTATAATAATCCAGAAATGCACTCACTGACCTGAATGCCCCAAATGCCCCTGAAGAGGGCTCAGCTGTCACCAGTGGCCACATCAGACACACCAAGACCAGCCTTCCATAACTCCTTCCCTGACTTGGGACCTTAAAGACAGGGAGCATGAAACCTCTCTAATGGTGCTGTAGACTGAGACAAGGTCTTGACTCATTTTCCCAGGGAGATGTTCCTTCTGGCCTATTTCTCCTGGCACTTTACTCTCTACCACCATAGTTTCAGGCCACAGCCTGGGGTCACGGCGCCACTCCAGTCCCAGCAAACAGCCTTTAGAAACAAAGTGGCTCCAGTGCCAACATCAACACAGACTCATTTTATCAGTCTCTACAAACTGTCTGACACTACTTAAAGCTCATTTTGGCAGACCTATGGAAAACAGGCACGCTGGCATGGGGAAGTAATTTAAAAACACACCTTCTCTGCTCTGCTTCTTTCACTCAGAAATCCTGCCTCAGGAAAGCCCTGCATCGCTCCCCTGACCCCATGCAGCAAAGCCAAGGGGTCCTCAGTGCACTGGGATGAAGGCCAGGAGGGACTTTGAGCTCATGTGGCCCGAGGAGAGGACAGTGCCTCCCCCATGCCAGTCAGGGCCTCGCAGGTGGTGCCCCCAGGGCAGGAGCCCCACTGCGAGGGGCTATGGGCTGCCCCTCCTGCACACGAGGGCGAATCGGGCTGCTCAGCAGGTTAATGCTCGCTAGCAAGAACACCAAAATGAAAAGCAAACTCCTCTCTTCACCCTTATTGCAAAGATGAGAAAACAGAGATAAAAAAGCAGCTCTCCCAGATCAACTCCCAGCCTTAATCACGCATTTTCATCAAACATGGTATTTCCCTTCACTTCATGCTTTTAAAAGGAGCTCTGGGAATGTGGTTTTTACGTCTTGTAGATATGATGACACAATACAACACTGCAAATGGAAAGGGCACTTCTTCCATTGTTCTATGGATTATTAAAATAGAAGATCCAAGGTACTACTTAATGTAATACTAATCTCCCACACAAAGACTGTCTCTCTTCCCCCCAAGTGAATTACAGGCTTTGTTACTAAAATAGTGAATGAATTTGCAGACACCAGAGTCATTGATAACTGCAATCTTCTAACTCTGTTGGGTTGTTTAATGCATATATATAGACTCCCAGTTACTAGGCAGCATTTATATGTGAATCCATATTTCTTGCAAGTATTTGCTATTTTATATTAGGAAAATAATTTTTAAGTCATCCTCTGGGATCCTGGTGCTATTGAAAAATTCTTTATTATTTTGGGTAAGCTGTGCTCTGTAGAAAAAAGCGTATTTTGCAAAGTTTTGGCATACATTACAATCAAGAGAAGTTAGAGTTTTGAAAGAGAAATAAAAATGAAAATACCATTAATTTTCAATTACAGCACATTGTGTTTGTACTATGATTGGTAGAAGATTTAACGGTCAACACAAGAACTTGCAATGAAATACATAAATTAGAATTAGATATGGTTTGAGCCTGATACAGCAACTTCCTTTGAGTCCTTACAGGTGAGTCTTCAGCAAAGTGATTCTAAAGTATGGCCATCATCCTAACAGTGAAGTTGTAGGACCTTGTTGATCACCATGTCACTATCAGCTTCAATGACAATATTTTTGTCTCTGGCCAGGTGGATCAAAATCTGAATGATTTTAGTAACCAAATTTTGAGTAAGAGTATACTTTTTTTTTTGAAATCCAACAGGATCAGAAAGCTCTTTTTCCCTGAGCTGCATAGTCATTTATTTGTGAGAGATGGATATACCTGGAACAGCTCCTGATACAATGATATGTCTAATATCCTGTGACATCCCATCCTTAAGGAGAAGGGAGCTCCTGAGATTTGTAGATGCTCACTTGAAAAAAACCAACAAAAGTCAGAGGATCTGCAAAACATACAGAGTTTTATTAGTAAATCACACACTTGCCATGGAAACTATTATAAGTTAGTCCTTTATCTCTCGGGTTTCCTGCTGTCAGGATGACCCCGAGAGTCCCTTTTTCCCAGCCCGATGGTCTAAGAAAGAGTCGGAATTCTTTGGCTCTGGCTCACAAGGTTGTTTATTATCTATTATCTAAAATATTTTTTCTCAGACCCGCAGAGTTCTGTTTAGCAGGTCTGTCCAAGGCACACGCCCCGCCCCTGGGCTGGCNAGGGCACCAGAGGGGTGTCCTGGGTTCCGACATTTATCTTCTAGTATAAGCACACAACCAGCTATGGGCGTTTGAGACATGCACTCCAGCCCATTATCTTCTGACTTGTGCAGTATCAAAGCAGGAACTAGACACAAGGAGGAAGTTAAAATACCCTTTCAGTTTAATTTCAATGAACCTGGTATCTATTGAACAATTTCTTTAAAAACAAAAACAAACCAAAGCTTTTGGAAACCATTTAAGTCATCATCTGTTACATCTCCCCAGATTCTGACCACAAGAACATGACAGATTTATTTTCTTTGCATCTTGTTTAATTAACATGCCTTTGGAGGAGCAGTGGCAGTGGCAGCAAGGACCACCCCTGACACTCACAGAATTCCAGTAAGCATCTTCTGTCCTCCTGCAGACAGGCTTTATATGACAAGTGATTCTTTATGGCTGACTAATATGCCTTGGGTCATGTTTACGGTAGCAATATGATAAAAAAAATGATACTCGTAGTGCGGATATGACTAACTACAACATGTGCCACTTGTAATTTTCTAATGAAAATCTCATACTCTCCAAGAGAGGGAAAAAAAAGAAACAAGCAACAGCTTCAAAAAGGAACAACTTTCAGGATGTTCTACTTAGGCGATACCTAATTCCAAGCACACCAGCATTTTATTTTCATTTGGACAGAAGATAATTACTTTTTGAGGCAGGAATGTTTTGTGTTACAGAAATGCTATAAATCAAATGCAGTAAGTTTCCAATAGTAAGACACTCAAGAAATCCTGGCTATTTAAGAGCAACACAGCCCTATTTGCAATGAACTGAAACATTGAAATGACAGAGTCAGTGCCAAGGTCTCAGCTTTTTCCTTATTATCCATGTTGTACAGTAATAGGTGAGGTGGACAACAGAAAACGTCATTGCTTGAATCAGGAGCTCTCAGCACTGTGGTAGGTCACCTACCTGCTCTCAGGTTTAAAACTGTCAGTAATTATTTTAAGTTTCCGTGAAGGAAAAGGAGCAAATTGAGCACATTGCCAGAAAAGCAAAGGCTGATGGGAGCTCAGCTCTTCAAGAAATACAGAAAGTATTGCAATAGTTGTCTTGAATTCTTGAGCTCCATCACGGCACCACCGCTCACTCCTGGGAAGGAGCTCTTCAGACAGAAGGAAGAAGCCATCTTACTAGAAATCTGGAAACTAAGAGATTGCTGCTGATAAATACATAGTACTCAGGCTTCTCTTTTTCATCCACCCACTTAAGGTTCTTCTTTTTCTAGAAAATATATTTTTATTTATGTTTTATTTGCAAATGATTTATTTAATTTGAAGGATAAAGGGAAGGTTTAATAGGAGCAGTAGGAATTTGAGGATATTGACTCTCATTCAAGAGGGGAATGAATCCAATCTGTGCTTTACGATTTAAGACAAAATGTAAAGGTTAATTTTTACATCTTTATTTTAAAGCAAAATCTCTTTTTAATTAATGATAAAAGATTAACCTTGAGTCTAATGTTTTTCTTTCCATGAGGGCTTGTATTTTCTCAAATAGCTACAAAGAAAGGAGACTATCCAATACATTTCCTTCAATATACACTGATTGTAATTTTTTGTTGGGTTACCTGCATTGGAAATATATTTATCCAAAGCAATTTTTAAGTATTAAAAAATAAATAAAGTATAGAAAAAGAGGACAAGACTGGTTCTACGTAAATAACTCATCATCTGCTTATAAAAAAGCTTTGTAAAAAGCCATGAGATGCAGGGAGAAAATAAAGGCAACACACAAAAAAATCAGAAAAATGTCCTTATCCACTAAGAGGAAAGCCAATGACACTAGTTTGTCACATATCACAGACAAAATGCAAAAAGAAGAAAGTGACTGGAAATTAAAGGAAAAAGCACATTTCCAAGTGCTACTTGACAACTATCAGCAGCTGCACTCAAGCATTTTGAAGGACATCAAGCTCTGATGGGCCACCAGGGAACCTGTCTTACCAGCAGAAACCAATGGAAGGTCTTTCAGTCTGTTAGAGAGACTCATGTACATGGAAAACAGTGAAAAGTGTATTTTATTCTGTAGTCACGTCTAGTAAAAAAAATATTCTTTCATGCATTATCTCGTCCACTCACCACTACCTTCACTGGGAACCACACGACAAAAAGTACAGAACAAAGCAAGAGTGTTATAAGGTGAACAGATTTCCATATTCATTTCAGTTCTAAAAAACCTACATTTAGTGTACTCTTGAGTACAAGAAATTAAGAAAATATGACAGAAATTGTTTCTTCCTTTCTTTCTAAATGTTAGGACTTCTGAAGCCTGAATCATAAGACTTAAGTGCAGGTCTGCATTTGTGCCTTTCAAAACATCTTCCATGGGTGAATCAGGGACACAATTTATATTAGATCAAATAGGAACCAAAACATAAAAGAACAACCTTGGCTGAAGACCCATCCATTCCCAGGTTGAGCAAATGCTGATGCTGCAGCATCTCAGAGACCAGGCTGGGCTAACAACTGACATGCAATTTTATGGCTGTCTTTAGTGCTTCTTGAAGGTGGCACAACACAGTCTGCTGAGCTCAGAGCTTTGTTACACTATCTCAGGACAAGGCAAAAGGGCTGTCAGCTCACCCCAGCTGAAAAAGATCAATCATCTGAAGAGGCCCTACTAGGAAAACCAAGACAAGCAGAACTCCCACACTGCAAATTTTTCTTCTGACAGCCAGGGTAGGAAGATCACACACCCCTTTTGCCAGGCCAGTCTTTTTGATGCCATCCCAGTGAAGCTGATGATAAATACAAACTACATTTACATCAATTGAAACCCTTGCCCAAATGAACACCGAGTTTTGTTTTTCAGCAGCAGGAATGACATAAAGAAACAATCTCAGCATGCCAGGATGGCTGGGACAAAGCCAGCTACAACACATGCTTACATGAAGAAGAGAGGCTGGCACAAAAGGAAGAACAGCCAAGCAAAAAGAGGTACAGCCTATGGTGGGAGGAATGGGATCACTCACCCTAGAAAGGGATGAAAGTGGACACTGAGGGTCTTTACCGTGGAATTTATTCCTGGCATAAACTTCCTGCAAATGCACACAGCATTACTTCTATCTTTTTCTCCATGCAATTTACCAGGAATCCTACAGTTTTTCCTTTTATTTGTTATCAAAATACAAAAGTCCTAGTGAAGGTTCAAAGGAAAATATCAGATTAATAAAGGTATTTAGAATGTAGATGAGCACATGAACAAGTAGATCCACCTTTTCAGATTTGGTGCATAGCTGCTTTCTACCTTATATGAGCTGACAACAGAAAATCTGTAAAAAGAAATCTTTTCAGCTTTGTATTTCCTTGTATTGTTCCATTGTTGTAAATATCAAACAGTAGTTTTACCAAAAAAAAAAAGAAAGTAGTCACTGCCCCAAGTTTTATTTTATTTTTAACATTATACATTCTAGTGAATATACAAATCCAAAAATCTGTAAGGTCTTTATGCCTGTTCTCTCTGGCTGTAGATTGAGTGCACGCAGCTGAAGCATTCCAGAAGGTGTTATTATTTCTTTACTGTGTAGTTCCTGTTGATTTATATCCTCAAGTGTCCTTAGAGAATGCAGTATTGAAATGAAAATAGATCCATCTCATGAAGTTGTACTTACTACAATTTCAATTAAATTAGTGCATGGGTAATGGAAAAGAGAGCTGGATTGTAATTACCTTCTCCAACTCTGCCTTGGAAGTATATGTTCAAAGGACCAAACAAATTGTCAATACCTATAAACTTGCAGAGTAACATGAAAGATTAAATCTGATACCAAATTATCCTGTCTACTTTATGCTAGATTTAATGAGAAAATAAAGTATTGAATATATTCTGTCAATACACACTGTTGTTTGCATTTTGGCTGCAGGGTATAGATCCATTTGGTCGAGGTATTTCTCATGTTAATGCATAAACACTTTAATGTAATAAAACAGACCTCCAAACCAGTTTCTCATCCAAGAGGCAATAAAGCCACATCGAGGGAAGAGGATCTTGCATTGTGAAAGACAACACAAAAAGGGCTGAAGAACATTTATCATGAGATCCATCACAGCAAAACCCCTGGGGGAGACTAGAAGCTGATTTCGACAGGCTAGTTTTTTGCCAAGTAACTGCAGACTATCAGTTAGTTAGATGTTAGGACTGACTTTAAAGGCTTTTCTTGCTTGCTTATTCTCTGACAAACTGATGGGCAAGGAAGTTCAAGAGCATCATGTACTCTATTGTGTGTGACTTAAATAACAAGGTAGAATCTTTGCAGGTGATAACATCTTTGATTCAGATTCAGTGACAAACCTCTTACTTTAACTGATCTTTGCTGTAATTGCATGCTAAGGTTTGTAGAAGACTTAATTGCTAGTAGGATGGACAATTGTTTTCCAGAAAGACTCTTTATTCACAATGAAGTTTTGATTATAATGCTAGGATTTGAAAGTGCAAGAGGAATGAGCCCACCAATTGATGGTGGTGGTGAGCTTTTAATTCAAAATCAAAGGCTTCCTGCAAAGTTAGCTGATCTGACAGCTGTTTAAAACAATGCCTAAAGTCCTCTAACCCTCAGGCAGTGATTCCATCTATTAGAGAGTACATAGAATCCCATCAGGGCAAATGAAATTTGGTTTAGTCAGTATAAGAAAAGCAGGCTTCCTTACAGAATTCTCATAATCTGAATACATTTATTTTTAATTCTACAGAAAAGAAAATTCCTGTGTTTGAACTCCAGAAAGAAACTGTGTTTCAAGACAAACACAGCCAACCTCTCAATACAACAGCAAGCTACTTGAGTTAGCTCTGGCTTTAGAGGTCAAGACAGTAATCAATCAATTAAATTTGCCTCCACAAGCATTTAACTTCAAGGAGCTCTACAGGAAACAGCCAAATCATAAACTGCTCAGCCAAATTGAAACTTCACATGCCCTCACTACTATTAATACAGTAATAATCAAGGAGAAGCAAGCAAACTGTTGTGTCTATCTCCAGCCACTTCATTAATAAAGATGAAAGCTGTTATGGAAATTGTTAATATATTTATTTTGGACTGATTTTTCCATTAGCTTGACTTTAGAAGTCAAAAATTGATGCTTCATGTACAAGGTAGCCAGTATGCTCCTCACAGTAAGAGTATCCATGCAAGGTGCCACAGACTTTGTTTCAGCTAAACAGAACAGGGGACACAGGTCTAGATAGATGATATTTCTTCCTTTTAGAAAAACACCTCAAAAGTTTTGTGCAGTCTTCAATTATATTAATCATAACTTCTTTATGTGCTGAAAATAAAGCTAGGGAAAACCAATCTGGGATGCCAAATCCTCGTATCTCTGTAGGCCAGTAGGTTAAGAAGCTGTTGTGCTGTGAGCTGCACACACCAGCATAAATTGTATGTATCTGCACAAATGGAGGAGGAAAATGGGGAGAATTGTCTTTGCACAGATGTAGCAAGAAGATCACAACTAGAGAGAAAAGGTTCCTAAGAGTAGAAGTAATTAATCTCTGCAAAAGCTCGTCTAATGAAATTGCAAATTCATCAGTACTTAAGTGATTTAAATAGTGTGTTTTCAAAAGATGAGCTCCATTTCAGCTTCAAAATATTAAACTCCACAGGATTCACTTACATAATGTGGAAAGTAACTTCCTCCTTGGTAGGAGTTCTCAGATAAAATTTTGTGGCCTCCTGTCAGGCAAACAGCCAGACAAGGCCATTGTAATGCTACACCCCTCTTCCACCCTCACAGAATTTAAGCAATATATATTTTATAAGCAGTATAGGAGGGAGAAGTGAAATTACTAGTATTTATCTTGTAGGCAAACTTAAAGCTTCTCTCAGACAACAGCTGTTTCCAGAATCTCAAATATAGTTTCTTAAGAAAACTGCCAGACACCTGATTTCTTTTTTGTTTTAAGCAAAATATTCTTCTTCCTTGTTTCAGAAAAGAAGGCAGAAAATTCCATCCTAGTAATAATTAAGAGAACAAAACTCACTGTTATTAAAGTAAAGGTGCACTGATACAGTTTTAGCAAGGATACATACAACTCTACTATAAATAGCAAATAAATTCCTTTTCCTTTGACGCGTTCCTGTTTCTTTCTCCAGGGGCTGGACCTGAAGAGAGAAGGTAATTCCACAAGGCTTCTTGAGATTTTAAAGCAAGTTAGCAACACACTGGGTTGGGCTGAAACTTTTCAAATTTAGCTAGCAGAGTGTCTGCCAGGAAAATCAGCTCAAGCACTGGTCATTCTGGCCTCAAGCCTTGGATACGAGGCTTCCCCAGCTCAGGAGCGCCCTGCCTAGCACTAGCAAGCAGCTCACACCAGAAGGTGGTTTCAATGAGATGTCTGGCAGATGAATTCTCACCTTCACAACTATCTCTAATGTAAAATAATGCTCTTGGCAATAAGTATGTAGTGCTGTAGCAGCTCAGGAATGCACAGAGCAGCTAGTAAGGAAGGAATCCCACATGCAGCATGCAAAACACCCTCGCTGCCCTTCACCAGGACTATGGTTATACTGTTCTTACTCCCACACACCAACAATGTGGTGGCATTTGATCAGCACTGACCCCAAGGGTGAAGGGCTACCCCTGGAATTGGTTCCCAACTGTGTTTCCTTTGTTCTTTTGAAACTTGTCATTTAAATTTCAGTTCAGCCAGGCAATGCATTGAGATTTGATGGGAACACAAGAAAATGCAGCATGATTTACGTGTACTAAACTTGCAGGTCTGAAGTATCACCCTAAAATTAGACTCTTGCCAGTGATAACCACCATTCCTTTTTAATTATATTTTCACAAGATTATTTCTATGACAATACTTTTAGGAGGGTTGATATGAAAATGTCAAAAGGTAATTTTATTACAGAAGATGCAAATGTAGCTAAGGACATGAACTCTTGCAATTACATCTTTGAAAAGGCATGCACTGCTGTTATTAATAGGAGCTCAAGCCAATTTGAATTAAATGCATGGGATATTAATTTATATCTACTTAAAACCAGGATATAGAGCACATGAGAAACATTGCTTTAACAACATTTACTTTTTAAGACACATCAGTTTTGTATTACAAACCTATCAGCAATGGAGAGAGAGATGGGGAGACTGAGTGGGTGGTGGTCAGAATCCCATTTTACTGCGGACAACGTATGCTTATGTACTAGTCTATGAAGGCTAGTAATTCTTTACTACAATGATTGGGTTAGTCATCACATAAACAAACTTACACATTTTGCAACATCTCTTGCTTGTAGAAGTTGATTCAATCTTCTTGCCTGTCACCAGTCTGATCCAATCCTCCCATAACCGTCAAAGTTCTGTTTGTTCTTGCCAAGGCATCCGGATTATCAAATCTCTTATGTCAATCAGGTCCAAAATACACCATAAACCCACCAACATACCTGGGCAAATGACAACATGAAAATCAGCCAGCCAATGTTTTTTTGAGATGCAATGGGAATCAAATGGGAGTCGCAGGAAAATGCAGGAAAATCTGATTTACATATACTAAACTTGTAAGTCTGAAGTGGGTGTCTGAAAGTGGTCTCTGAACCAACGTAACAGTGAGGTCAGGGTTGGTTTCTTCTCCCATGTAACAAGTGAGAGGACCAGATGAAAAGGCCTTAAGTTTAGATTGGATATTACAAAAAAATTCTTCATGGAAAAGGTAGTCAGTCTTTGAAACAGGCTGTCCAGGGAAGTGGTGGAATCACCATCCCTCCAAGAGTTCAAAAGGCGCATGAATGTGGCAGGTGGGGATATGGTTTAGTGGTGAAAAAGGTGGTAGTGGGTTGATAGCTGGACTCAATGGTCTTATGAGTCTTGTCCAACCTTAATGATTCTATGATTCCATAAAAATGAAAGTAACTCCTTCCCTATTTGTGACACACAGCTGTGTTTCAAGTAAGCTCACATTTCCTGAACACAGCAAGAACAGTTTATTTACAGATGCACAGTGAAGCACTAAAACATCTTCCAACAAACCCCTGTTCCCCAGTTCCCTGTCAGATTTCAGCAGGATCATTCTCCCAGAGATCCAGCCAGCTCTAGCAACAAGCAGATTCTCCTTGCAGCTGGAGAAGACATTCCCACTCGTGTATGGCAAGCAGCTCTCCCCTATCACCACATACTTTAGCCAGCCACAGCGCTCTCCTAAATTCAGCGGTGCCCTCTAAGCCCCACAGGCACCCACTCACTCCTGCTCCTGGCAGCCTTGCACACTCCCAGC
This sequence comes from Hypocryptadius cinnamomeus, assembly GCA_013400635.1. Taxonomy (NCBI): domain Eukaryota; kingdom Metazoa; phylum Chordata; class Aves; order Passeriformes; family Zosteropidae; genus Hypocryptadius; species Hypocryptadius cinnamomeus. The sequence continues at coordinate 30,045 of VYZP01078251.1, read as the reverse complement.
TATGGCAGCACTCCCGTGACAACGATCTGCAGAAACATTTTTCCTCTTGCTTCCTGCTCCTCGTATCCCAACTACCCATGAAGCTGAAGGAACAGCGTGAGGTCCTGAGCGTATTCTGAGATCAAGCAGAAAAACTGGCAAATTAAGGGCATTTTAGCTACACATGGCTAGGTAGATTAGCATTTCTGTCTCATACAGATACTTTTTGTTTGCAAAAGGATGTTTGTTAGCAAAACCAATTATGTGCATCTATCTAAAGCATACTTTTGAGAAGGATGTTTTTCTATAAAACATGCCTCAGGTGACAGAAAAATGTCACTGAATTGAAAATAAAATGCATGTCTTATCTAACAAGGGATAAGCAAGGAGTGCAAAGTTTTTCAGAGCAAAATTAGGATGCTGAATATAAATGAAGTTTAAGATAATTAGAAGCATTTTCATGGAGTGGACTTTACAATTTTTCATTATAAGAAAACTAGATTATGTATTTAAAAGATGGTATATCGACCACTATAGGGCCAACAGACACTTGAGCATTTATAGTTTGTATGTGCACCACCCAAAAAAGAGTGAATATTTCAGAAAATCACCACATGTCAGTCTCAAAAGCATAATTATTCTGCTTTTCTCAATTTGTCCTTCAGGGTTTTTTTTCTTCTTAGACAGAAACAAATAGAATGAATATGCAAAGAAAGTAAGAATACTATGAAACTTAATAATAAAACACCCTGCTAATCTGCTAAAAACAACATCTTTAGAACAGAAGGATTTCAAGTTTCATTTTGTTCTCTTAGAGCAGACATGAAAATTTCACAAATGGAAAAAAATGCAGGAAAGACTCTTTAAAGATGAACAAAACTTGTTCCAGTAAAACTTAACATACTGTACATATTTAAAATTAACAAGGACATTATAGCTAAATCAGTTAGCCATGAGAGAACTTGAAGTTTTCTAATTATCAGAGTGTTGCTGGAACAACGATTTCAAGCAGCACTGCACGAAGCACTTGGTCACCTCAACAAGACAGCACAGGACTGCCACCTTGTGATAACGAAAAACACCAGAACTGCATCAGCAGGACAAAATTCAACTGCCCCCAGACACTAAAAAATACTTTTTCCTTACTGTCTAACAGAAGTCTTATTTATCAACCCTCTAGAAAATTAACAGAAAAAAATATTTCAGCATTGCTTATGGTATAAAATTCTTGCTAATTTTGAACATGAACATGTGTTGTCAAGGAAGTTAAAAGGAATGAAATATAGATTGCTCACAAACAGCAGGAAATGCAGTTCACAGCATAAAGCATTATCAAACTTCCTATCTTGCTGAATAACAACATATTTTTAACTAAAAGGGGAAAAAAAGGTTCAATTGTTTGTACTTTTTCCTCCATTTCAAAACAATTCAGCCATGCTGTGACTGCTCAGCTATCTTTATTATTCAAACAGTTACTGAAAAATCATCTTATTTCTAAGAAAAATTGAAACTGAGACTTTTTTTCAAAGCAGCCAGTATAGAAATGTTAGCTATGCTACTTTTGGTTTTATCTTGAATACTTCAAGGAATTAGTGTGATTTTATTCTAAATTGATAACTAATAAAATTTACAAGAAATTAACATTTTAAAGCTTTTGTAAGAAATTTCACTGACACCTGCTGAGAATTAACCTCAAGTAAGCAATTATAGTTCTATTGAATGTAGAAGCAACATGAAGCAGGATAAATACAGCCCTTTTTGCATGTCTTTAAGGAAAACAGCTAACAAATTTAAAACAACTACAATGGAAACATTTCAGGGGCAAAATACAAAATACTAAAATCCATTTTTCAATGGATTTCAACAGTGTTATTACTATTTGTCAAAATTCTAGGAAATACTGATGGAATTTGGCGGCATTTCTTTATGACCAGTTCTGATACAATATAATGCCTCTGATTTCTGGACTGACTTAGCTAACATTGAATATTACCTGCAAATACCCTCAAGCTCATAGGCAAAAGTGAAAATGTAGCTTTATTCTACAAATACATTCTCCTTTCATAATTTAGTAATTCATCAACTTCCCTCTTTTAACTGTTGACTACACAGGGATCTTTGCAAAGAAATTTTTTTTTCCTCAAGAGAATTAACACTTGCTCCCCTACATAAAACCAGGAAAAAACCTTGGATCTAAGATACAACTTGGAATACTAGATAGAGCCCCATGCCTTTCCATGTTACCATTCTAAGTCAGTATTTCAGGGCACAAATAAAGTTGTACTTAAGCAGGCAAATGCTCTTTATCTCATGATTTTATTGGCATGGCATACAAAAACAAAATTGGAAGCAGAAGGCACACAAGACTTCCCCTCCCAAATCTGTGATACTGAAATCACAACACAACATCCTGGACTCTGCCAGAACCACACTGGTTTCTTCAAAAGCAATCCATTTCAGGTTTCTTTTCTCTCTTCAACATGAAGAAGCAAATAGGGACTGATTGAAAATGGCTTTCCCTATGGTACACATTGACAACAAATTACAAGGCTGGCAAAAGGCCAAGAAGCAAAAAGCAACCTGGCAAATATCCTGAATTCAATACAAACACCTACTCATTGAGAGTGGCTGGAGGTTCCCTTGGGAGAAACAGGGTTGCAGAGGAATTGATCAGAATCTGAGCTCACCACACCCATCACAGCGCTAGTACAGGGAAGGAATTGGAGCCAGGAGAGGGATCTTAGTGGTGTAAAAGAAAACAGTAACAGTACTGACCTGAGCCTGTAACTCCCCAGAACTGACCTCTTGAGAAACTATTCCAATTCCAAGTGACTTGAGTGGCAATAATATGATGTTTGCACAGATTTGGCTGAAGTATTATCATTACAGAACAATAACAAATTTAAAGAAGCTATACAGTGCCTAAAGTTTTGGAGACCACTCTCCCCTGCCACATACTGTAGCAATCAAATATTTTTGAGACTTAATAGAAGTGATTTACTTACAGGAACCATTAAAGCCTTCATTTACTCAGTTGATAGTGCACACTAGATGTTTTTAAGTATACATACATACATACATGCATATATATACTGCATTTCACCTTTGTCAAACAGAATATATACACTCAAGTTCCATTAAACGTGAAAAATACTTAAAATAGTTCAATAATGCCACTAATACTTCTTGAAGATTACACATCAAAGACCTTTGAAACACTCAGTGCAACTCAGAAGTGCACTCAAGAGTCGATTTCAGCACAAACCTGTGAGCACAGAACCACAGGACATAAAAGCTCCATTATTTAAGAGGGCTGCAATCCACTGCACGTTGCAGTCTGACATCTGTAAACTGCTCCCTTTCTAACAGGTCACATTATCAACTGCCATTTATGCTTTATTGTACAGTAACACTTATTCCTCCAAAGAAGGTGCACACACATAGCATCCACTGTGTTTTCTAAATATCAGTTTGAAATAAAATGTTCAAAATTCTGTAGTGGTTTAAGAGCCCATTCTGCTTACAAAATTTATGTAAGCATTTACTGACAAAAAAAGTAATGAAAATTCAGTGAGACACAGGAGGCTTTGAAAACATTGTGCTTTAATAGTGGTTTATACTTTGACCACTAGTAAACCTAGAAGGAAATGGCCTGATTTGAGGAATAAATATGCACACAGATAAATAAAAGGGTTGAATAGACTGAAATCCTTCTTTTGTAAAAGAGAAACCTCTGAAACATACTTATAAACTATTTTACCTTCAAGGGCATGTTAAATAATATTTTATTATCATGAAAAATGACAGTAAACATCTCCCTTATTTTACATTAATTACAGAAAGGTGTTCTCACATTTCCCCTCATACTGAATTTTAAAATTTTCATAAATTCAATATATGGAGTAACTTCACATTATAACAGATCTTGCATTTGGTTGCAACAAAATAAGCAAAGAGCTTACTTCCCAATTCCAGCTAGGGAAAATAGTCCTTACATGATGCAAAACATATTGTTTCATTCCAGAGTCCAGTCCTGAAACAGAACTGTGTTTTACTACAGGTATAAAAGTATCAAAAAAAAGTCACCACATAAACCTCTGTACTTCATCACTATTTTCCCACTGGAATGTTCTATTTAGAAATAGATAAAAAGTTACAGCATTTACTAAAATATAAAAAGCCAGCTCCAGAAGTTGTCTATATAGAGACAGAAATGGAATATTGAGCCTATATATTAAGAATGGCAAAATAAAGTAACGAAATTCTAGCAATTTTTGAGGAACTGTGACTGCTAATAAACATACAAAATACATTAAGATCCAGAATATCGATTTTGATTTCAGTGTATCAGCAAAACTCCAGCCAGCAAATATATAGAATGGAACTAACAGGTATTTTACAAGCTCATGTCTTTGGAACACTTTTCTCCAGACATAAAATGTATAATGCCTGTTATCTGCTAGTAAATACTTATGGACATAGGTAAATTTCCAGATCAGGAATAAAGAGATGACAGCGACTAAGCTGTACTGCACAGGGTGCTTTTGCAATGACAAAAGGAATTTCCTGATTTTAGCAGGGGTCAGTAAATGAGGAAATGAAAAAAAAACAGTAAAGGACAGAAAATAGAACAGCTGAGGAAAGTGCAAACAGGCTTCATGACTACTTCTATCACCAACAACTATTCCACCATTGATGAAGACAAAAACAAAGAAGAGAGATACTAATACGATGTACGGCCAAGTTAAAGCAATAAGTGTAACTAAATTTTTGGGTGACAAGACATATTCAACAAGAAACTGCAGTATTCTGGTCAAATCTGAAAATGATCCTTTCCTGGAAGAAATCTTTTCATCTTTCTTTTTCTGCAACTCAATCTTCCAGGCTTCATTTAGCTTCTCTGCAACAACATTTCCAGCACAAAAAACTGTCCATACAATATTTGTCTGACGAAACATGAAGCCACAAAATCCAAGGAGAGCAGAAGTTTTATGGTTACCATAAAGGCACATTAAATAGGAAAAAAGAGTAAAAAATACTGATCCTGGATCCGTATAATAAAGGAATGTAAAAAAATAAAGGGTGGGAAACACTGCAAGAGTTAATGCAGATAAGATTCTCTGGAAACCAGACACAGCCTGAAGAAGAAGCAGAAAAATGTGGTTAGACAATGTCCAATAAAATAAAATAGTATATTAAAAGAAAACTAGTATAACTCTTGAGAATTCCATTAACACAATATAACATCTCCTATGCTCTTTGTTTCCATTATTGCACAAATGCTGTATTGTTCTTAAGCTCCTGCTATGTTAATACAGTTACACAATGTTAAAGTCCAAGTGAAAAGCACAGAACATTACTGCAGGTGATTTAAAAAGATGGCAATGAAAACACACCAACTATGTTCATATGTCAGGTGTGCACATATTTATGGTATCAAAATCACGGTGGGGGCATGACTGCTCCCATACTTTGGATAAAAAGGCATCAATGGGCAGAAGAAGATAAAATCAATGCTTTATTCCCTTGCAGTCTCACCATTAGATTCTGTTTATCTGTGTGACAGCACCATTCTGTGCCTCTACTATCACCTCTTTTGAACCCAGTCCACAGAGAGGATAACTCCAAGTTTCTGATCTTTGATGTAGCTTTTATTATTTATCCTCATTATAATTAATGAGTCAGAAATTTTAAAAAAGGTAGGAGACCATGCAGTTAAAAACTCTTCCCAATTATTCCACTCACTACGTGACAACACCGCAAATCACAACATTAAAAAATGCTGCATGTTGTTTCTGCATGATGTAGTGTGGGGTGAACTCATCACCTTACAAGGAAGGGGAATAGAGAAAACACTGAAGTCAAAGAAATGTCAAAGGATAACTAAATGCTTAGACTACCATCATGAAACTTGTTCTTACATTTATGTTTCCACTTTAAAGTATAAAATTAAAAGTGGAAACCGTTTATTTAATCTGATCTAATTCTGTACAGTGTTATCATTTGCTTAAAAATGAAGAGATTTCCTCTAAGAAAATACACCAATTATCTTTGTAGAAAAGGAATCCTTCAGTTATCAGAGAGCAGGAAAAAAACGTTTTAAGGTTAAAAGTCAAACAAAGTAACTTTACTAATGTGCAGGATTTTAAGCAGGCCATTAACCACTAAAACAATTTATTTACTGCAGTGGTGGATGCTTCAGATTTTCTAATATACAGCATTCTTGTATGCAAGCTGAACTGTTAGGGTCTGGATGTGTGGGCAGCTAGACAGGTAAGAACTGGCTGGATGATGAACAGGTTACACTCTACCCTAAGGACAGTAACAACCCAAGTACCACAGGGATCAGTCCTGGGACCTGTCCTGTTTAATGGCTGTATCAAAGACAAGAAAGCAGCAAGAGCACACTGTCACCAAGTCTGTAGCTGACATTGTATGAGCAGGACCAGGCAATTTGCTCAAGAGCACAGGTGACATCCAGTGACCCACAGAGGCCGGAGGAATGGGGTAACGAAAATATGATGAAATTCAACAAGGACAAATCCAAATGCCTGCAGCTGAAAAATGAGAAATCCCCTTAAATTACACAGGCTGCTCACACAGCAGCTGAGGAGCTGCTGTTCAAGTTTTGTGAGGTCTCTTAAGCAATTCCAACGACATGAGCATCCAGACCTTTGGATAATAAGGCTGCATATCTACTAACTTTTATTTCAATGGGACTCCTTCTACTTATGTGCAAGAATGAATTTTTAGAGGACTACATCATGTGCGAGAAAAAAAAATATTTAAAAAAATTACAGAATAGGAATGTGCCTTCTTGGCCAAACTGCTGGTTTCCACTTTTAATTTTATACTTTAAAGTGGAAACATAAATGTAAGAACAAGTTTCATGATGGTAGTCTAAGCATTTAGTTATCCTTTGACATTTCTTTGACTTCAGTGTTTTCTCTATTCCCCTTCCTTGTAAGGTGATGAGTGGCTGTTTCACCCCACACTACATCATGCAGAAACATCATGCAGCATTTTTTAATGTTGTGATTTGCGCTGTTGTCACGTAGTGAGTGGAATAATTGGGAAGAGTTTTTAACTGCATGGTCTCCTACCTTTTTTAAAATTTCTTTTCTGACTCATTAATCATAATGAGGATAAATAAACTGCTCGCAGTTACATAAAACTGAGAACACTTCACATATATAGTGAAGGAAACATACACTAAGCCATCAAAGTTGCTTGCACAATCGCGTAACATTGCTTTACTTTGACCGTACCTTATTCTTCTGATGTATCTTGAACAGAAGCAAATAGAGTAAATAGAAGTTCCCAGCACTGAAGAGGAGATTGATAAACCTGAGCATTCCCACAGAGCACACCACGCTTCCCGTCCAGCCGAGGAGCCACGCCGCGGGCTTCACCACTCCCACCGAGAGCAGGTACAGGCCGGGCAGCGTGGTGATCATGGGGTCCCACTGCAAAGCGACACACAGCGTCACGGACCGCGCCACGGCTGCACCACCCCGCCACGGCCCCTGCGCTCGGCCCGCAGCCTCCGACAGCTCCTGGCACTGCTGCCCTGAGGGTTCTGAACTCTGCCCTGCCCGGCTGCTGCTGCTCCACCCGCTACAAAACCCGCCTTCCGACACCCTCCACCCCGAGCGGCTGCCGTACTGCTGCTGCCAGGCTGAGTCCCTCCCTGACCTGCAGGAAGCGGCCGTGGCAATAGGCCTGCGCCTGCGGGACGTGGAACACCTCGTCCATGTAGGGCCCGCGCTGTCGGCGGCTGACGGCCGCGAAGAGCAGGCACGACAGCAGGAAGGCGCCGCTCATGGCGCCCGAGAAGCCGTAGGCCTCGGCCCGCTCCATGCCGGCTCCGCGCCGGCCGCGATGGGGCCGCCCTTCCGGGGAGGAGCGAGGGGCGGCGGCCGGCCGGGCGGGAAGGGACGCGGCGCCGGGAAACCGGCGATTCCTGTGGGAAGCGCTGAGCCCCCGGTGTGAGCGGCCGCGTGTTGTTAGCGCTGTGTTTTTCACGGGACGAGCGGCCGGTACCCCGGGGGCATGGAGCGAACGCACCGGCTGGAGCTGTTCCCTGAGCGCAGCGTCACGCTGCTCCTCTTCCAGCACGTGAAAAATGCCGCTGCTCTGCGGAAAAAAGCCATGGAAGGGTCCATCGACGGAGCACTGATAAACCCTGCGATGGTGAGTGAATGCTCGTGGGAGCTCAGCGAAGCTGGCCCGTGTCTCAGTCGCTGTCACACGAGCTGCTCCAGGCTCTGCGCAGGTGCCCTCCTTTGATTTCATTACTGTGTCCTACAGAGGAAGGGATCGGCACTGTAAAACAGCCTTGGCAAGATTGGCCAAAAACATTGTTTTGATTAATTTCACATCCTGCTTGGTGGAGTTTAAATCTGCCTCGTGTGTAAACTCTAGTGCTAATTAATTCATGCTGTCTAAAATCTACTATTTGGTGCCTTTGTTCTCATTTAACCCATAAATAGTTTCAGAATCTTGTCTTTTTTTGTTAGAATTAGGCTATCAAAGTGAAGTGGTCAGGATTTTTTTCAGATTTCAAAACCGTAAGTTAATTCTGTATAACTCTTCCTGTTGTGTCTTACAGATTGTAGATCCTTTTCAGATTCTTGTGGCAGCCAACAAAGCAGTGCATCTACAGAAGATAGGTAAAATGAAGACTAGAACACTCTATGCAGAAATTATTTTCAGCCTTTCACCAAGCAACAATGTAAGATTTATTGAACAAATTTCTTTTTCACCAGAAAAGCTTGCTAAGGTCCACAGAGCCAAACTAAGTACATGTATTCCTTTAACACTCTACATAGCTACTAATCAAAGTTTCTAATTGTTATTTTTAATAACACTCATGTGCTGTTATGGTTTGTAGCTTGTCAGAATTGCATTAATGTAAAATGTCTGTCAATTTATACTCTTGGTGTATCTGACACAGTAACTGAAAAGGTTCTTTATATGTAGTGAGAAAGTGACTCATAATATTTTTTTTTCTCTTTTTTCAGATTTCAGATGCATTTAAAAAGTTTGGAATTTCAGACAGTGACACAGCAGTGCTCATTGTTCTGGTGGTGGATGGAGACAAGAATGTAAATCTGGCAGATATAGCATCTCAGGTGGAAGGCCAGCAGGTTTCCCTGGATGAACTCCCCCAGCTAACAGACACTGCCAAAGTTAAAAAGGTGTGTAGCCAAAAGAGAGGACTGACATGGAGAAAAGGGACAGTTTATTTAGTTGTCTGATTAAATATCAACAGACATAATTAACTTAGGATCTGTATTTCTTTAGCACAACTGAAAATTTGTTTTAAGCAGCCCTTAATTATTTCTTAGATTTTTTAGTTGAAACAAATTTTAGTTGTCACACCCTAACATCACAAAATTTAAGTCTTCAAATTATTAATGTTGTCAGGGAATTAGAGCATAAAAATAAATTCCTGATTGCTGCTTATCGTCCAAGAACTTTTGATTCCTGTTTATCAGGCAAATATTCATTTAATTAAAAATTTCAGTCCATAGCATTTTCATAAGCTGAAGTACATAGATAGTCCCAGTAGGGGCGGTTAAAATAAAAACAGGTTAATTAGCTCTTAGGAGCTGTCTTGGGGCATATATGCTCTTAACAGATTACCATATGCTAAATAGGTATTTTGAAGTATATGTCTTCTATGTGATAAAATTCAACTAACTTAAATCATCTTTATCCATGTCTGTCAAAGTATTGATAGCAGACATATGAATAAAATTAGACAAATCATAGCATTTAACATACGGAGCTAAAAGTGCCACTCTCGTTCAGTTTCATAGCTTTCCTTATTCTTGCAGTTTCAGAATTTGCTTCAGTCCAAATTTTGTCTTGCAGTCACAAGAAGATAGGAATTTCCAATATAAAAGTGGGGGAGAGGGGAATAATCTTTTCTTGTGTACATAGTTTTAGAAGGTATGTCATCAGTTTTTTTCTTCCTTATACATCTTTAGTGTTTTTCTTGTTGTTTTTCTTTTTCTGCAGATGTACAAAGTTACTCCACAGGAAGAAAAAATCGGCACCTTATTGGATAGTGTTGTTTGCAGAATGTCAACAAAAGATGTTTTGTGAAAAGGTGGAAATAAATTTCACAGGGAGTGAAATAGTACTGAGTAGTGTGATGACATCTGAGCTTTAACCAGGCTTGGACACATGGGTAACCTGAGCTGTGTTCTAAGCACAGAGAGCATGCCAAGCAGAATTTGCCATTGACATTTTGGTCCTTTTTCTTGACAAGGGAGAGTTGGCAGTACTTTAAGCTGAACTTAAACAAAAGGCTTGGAAATTTGTACTTACTTTTGTCTTTTGTCAAATGTTTTGGTAGTCCCAGAGAGAGTTCAAACATTGTAAATCATTTTTATTAACCGTGCTCTGATTTGTTTTGATTTGGCAACCCAATGGATGATATCCTTTTAACAATACTACTGCCAGAAAAGGCATCTTTACAGCCCAAGTATTTCTGATGGACTAGAAAGAGGAAATTTTCCATAAACAATCAGCAACATCTCTCTGTGCTCCTGGGATAGAGTTGCTGCCCACCCTTTGAGGACAGGAAGGGGCAGAGGGGTGCCGTGCCAGCCAGTGGCAGTGTGGGACAGGGGCATCAGAGATGGGTACAATGAAGAATAAGGTCAGTGTGGATCATGCTGTGGTGGTGTGAGCACCTGACAGTCTGATGTCATCCATTGCTGGCTTTAAAGGATAAGGAGCTTTTACTTCATAACAGTGGTTTAGGTATGGTGGTGCAGAACTCGTAGAGCCTGGTTACAGGTGCAGAATTCGCGGACAAATCTGCACCATAGGTTATATCCACTTAAATTGTCAATAGAGCTTACATAGTACTCTTAAAGGACATAAAACTTGTTTTTTTGAACCACTGCTAGGAAAGGCCATCAAAGGGAACTAGGAGGACTATTGATTTCCAGTATTCACTAGGTGTAACAGCTGTGAATATGCATCATTTAATCACATGCATGCATCCTGTTTCACTACTGTCCTAATTAGGTAGAAATCCATACTGTTGGTTTTTTTTATGCTGTACTGTTTTTCTGAGATGTGCATAAAACTACAGCTGTCTGCATTTATTTTCCTGATGTTTTCGGGGGTATTATGGTTTGTATACTTAAAAGATCTTTGGAAGAGAATGCTTCACATTCTTACACACACATTTTGAAGGAAAGTTAGGTCTTAGAGTTGAAATGTTGTCCCGTACAGTAAACAGACCAGTGAACTGACATATAGGCCTGGTTTTATTTGTGTTTAATACAGAAATGTACAGCCTCAGTTTTGCATTATGATTTCAGTTAAGTCTTCCCTTAGTTAAAACAAAGTAGTACAAATACCATCTTACCAACCAGACCAATGGCAAATTTAGTTACGAAGTACTAAGGGAATTACAAGGTTTATCAAAGGATTAGGGACAAATGGCTGTGCTGACATCTTGCTTTAAGGATGGCTTTACAGAATGCATCATCCTCTCTAAAGGGAAATGTGAGGCAGTAGTAAAAAATGGAGCTTGGAAGGACTTGAGTCTTTAAAAACAAAAGCATGTCACATCAGCATGTGAGAATGACCGTGGAAAATAAGATACTTGTTTTCCTTTTCTGACAGTCCAGTTGGTACATGGAATATATTATAAGGTTCACTGGCTGAACGACAATGTTTTTGTTAGTTTAAAATAACAGCAGACAGGTTTACTTAGGCCACTGCCTTTTTTGAACACATGTAAAACATCTGTCCAGTCTGTTTAGTACAGGAGAAATAGTAATAAAATGATTGCTGCATAAAAGTTTTGACACACAAGTTCCAAACTTGGGTTCCCAGTTTCTACTTCTCCATCTATTTTATTGGTGTAAAGATATTAAATAGCTCGTTACTGTTGACATAAGTTAAATTGTGATTTACTCTGAGACCCAAATGAGGTGTTTTCATGGGTGGATTTACAGGAAATTATTTTGGGAGCTGAAGTCTCCAGTGTCATTCAGTCAGGCAGATGATTTGAGTCTGTTTGCGTTGAAGACTATGCCCTGTAAGACCCCAGGTTTTCATGAGGTGTGGTTGCATTATCCAAGTTAAATGAGTTATTTACAAAAACTGGTAATAAAAGTAGGTTTTGTTCACCCTGCAAAGATACAGTTGTCTTTCTGAACACATTAAAAATTATTTAATTTAGATCGCTAATGTTACTGTTAAGTCAACTAAGGCTGTTTTCCAGGAAAGCAAAATTTTAAGAAAAATGTTTTTCAAAACATTTAATGTTCTGCAGCAGTCTCTTCTGAACTTTCATATCTCATCTCCTCTATCACAAGGTGAAAGAAGAAACTGAAGTATTTTCAATACTTTATTTGGACCTCCAGCACTTCCAGAGGCAGGATTATACCTGCAGAATTTATAAATTTAACAATTAAATGCTACATCATGATGTGTGGTCAATTGTTCTAGGGTTGCCTTGGTGGGGTGAATTTGGAATTTTGTGTTTGACTTCCAGCACACTGAGGCCATTGCCTGTGCCACAACCCTGATCACTGGGGGTTTTTGTGCTGCTGTCAGAATGTGTAGGTCCCTCTCCCATCCCATGTACTTCAAATGTATATTGACAAGGGAGGGCCCATCCTTTTGTGTTCACTTGTAATGTTCATCCTACGTGTTTTATAACTGGGTCCCTGTGTTCTGTGACCATGTATTTAATGTGCTAATCATCTGTTTTCTTAAGTATTCCTTTGTGTGCTGTTCTCTAGGGAGCATCATCAAAGCACTGCTCCCATGTTAAAGCAGGCTGGGGTGGTGTCTTAACGAGGGTGCCTGCGCAGGTGGGGTAACGCTGGCGGAGTGCAGCGTCCATGGAGGAACACCAACTCCACCACCTCACTGCCTGCTGAGAGCTGGCACCAGTGTCTCTGTGCTACACTGACCTTTGTTAACACTCCTGGAGCTCTTCTCAGAGACATTTCAGTTTATATACCCCTCCTGATTACGGATGGATACCAAAATGGGCTATACAATACCTTAAGAATTGTGTAGGCTGCAGGTACTACCTAATTATAAATGTGTATCTGAGTCTGTAAAATGTCTAAATATCTTGCAGAGTTGGGTTGGTTTTTTTTTTGGTTTTTTTTTTTTTTTTTTTAATTGGGATACTGTATTAGTTTAGGCAATGCTAAAATTTGGGGTTTAAGCCGATTTTAAGCTCCCAAGGCTTGGACTGTTGTCTCCAACAGTCACTGTCCCTCAGAGCTGCCAGTCCACTGATGTGTGCACAACAGATGTAGACAACCAACAAAGAGTTGAACAGAAACTGCCAAATAGCTCTATGTCCAGAAAGCTTGCAGGTTGTCTGAGTGGGGTTACTTCCTTGAAAATGTGGGAGTATGGAATGCCCCCCATCAGTGATGGGCTGGTGTACATAGGAGTTGGTGCTGCCATGAGATGTTAATGAATTATGGAAAAGCAAGTTGTGGTTGCAGATAAATACATACAAGATGGAGACTGAGTCAGCTGGTTCTGTGACAAAGGATTCACAAAAGCAGCTTATTTCATCATTTTATTCCTGAGTTTACAAAGTCATTACCATAAATTAAAGATAATGGATGCAAGTCCTATATAAACTCTCTTCAGCAACAGAGAATTTGACTTTTTCAGTGATCTTCCTTTTCCAGCAGAATAGCTGGGTTGGTTGATTATTTTTTCCTATGTTGTTGTGACATGGCAGATTATTTCCCTGCTCATAGTGTATGTTTTACCATGGATTGGGACAGGCAAATTTAGCAGAGGTGGAGACTCAGCAAGTTCACAAATGGAAAGCTGGGGTGGACATACAAAATATTGACCAATAAAACAGAAGTTGAACTCTTCTTTCTAGAATATCGTGCTTAAAGTTTCATATACATGCTGAGGGTAATATAAATGTGTACAGGTCAAACAGGTCTCTGTTATTCACAAGATTATATTCTGTACATGGCTTGTTAAATTGCTTCATAGATTCCCTTCCACAAGTAGCAACCATTTAAGCAGTTTCAAGTAAACTGAAATACGCCGAGACCATTTTTTGTACCTCTTGAGTATGGATAATTGACATGAATACCTCTTTAAATATTTGACAATGAAAGTTCCTATATTGCTGCTATAAGGATGAATCCTTTCTTGACCAGGCTCCCCAGAGTGCCCCTAGAAGGATCATGATGATCACTGTGTAAAGGGTGTGGACTGTAACAAGATCATCTCCATGCTGGTGGTTGAACCCAGAGGTGCTGTGCCAGTTCTCACTTCTGTTTCCATTAGTTTTCTGTCTGTGAGCACGGAGAGAATGTATCCTGACATAACAAAAAGCAAGATCAAGATTAAAAATTATTCTTCTTTATTAAGGGTTCAGTAGTGTTTCTAATGAAATCCAGGGTGTGCATTGAATCATTGACTAGATTTGGGAAAGAGCTCTTCAGATTGTCTGGAGCTAATAAAATAATTTCTATAATTGGAAATGCAAAACATTTACCAGCCATTTGGTATTTCTCTCCCGCTGGCAGGCACAGTGACTGGATATGGGCTTGTTAAGGAAAAACAGTGTTCTTACTCCTCACTATCGATACAGATCATTGTATAAGAAAAAATATACCCTTTCATTTTGCAATATTACGAAAGTGGCAGGGTTCAAATAAAAAATTACAGTTTTCAAAGCTTTAATGTATGGGAATAAGCACAGCATGTGATCTTCCCATCCTGTTCTGACATGTTTTTCTATCTCTGCTTTTCAGAGGGGACTTGTGTCAAGATTTTCATTAGGCAAAGATACCCGTCAGGAGTAACTACCTAAAGCCTATCTGCAGGATTCTCTGCAGTAACATTTGACATTGCTTTTTCACCTTTCCCAAAGTGTTTGAAACTAGAAGTATTCACCTATGGCAACAGACCTCCAGTTATTATCTTCACCGAAAATTGCCTGCTAAGCCCCAGTGCTAAGTCCTTGTTCCTGCTGCTTTTTTTTAAGAGAAAATGAGTGTTTAATGTGCACAGTTACATTTGAACTGGAATGCCAAAAGGAGATTAACTAGCTTGTGATTTTCACCTTCGTTAGGAAGGGGTCTGAGATGGATTAGATGTATTGCAGGTCTGGTTCATATGTGTTCCTGCTGTTACTGTGACAGAAGAGTAGAGATTACCACAAATGTTAGCACAGATAGAGCTTATGAGTAAAAACAAACTTTAAACCACAAATTACATACTTAGGCACACTTGGAAGAGAGCTGTCAAAACTGATTAATTAAAACTGAAAGACTAGGAAATGCAGTCTCCAAAAGGGAATTAATAAAACAGAAGTTCTGCTGTTGAGCTTTTACAGAAGGTAATTGCAGAATTAGACATTTAACATTTTTATCAGGACATTCTGTCATGTGTAGCTGCAAATCAAATAACACAGTGCATGATCATTTGAGAGCATCATGTGAAGACCACGAGAGGAATATTCTGGCAATAGTTTGCTTTTCTATTCTTACCTGAGGGAAATGCAGTATATGCAGCTTACCTTCTGCAAGCATTCATGGTGTCTGGGTGATTGAGTTCCCACTGCGTCAGATTTCTTCTTGCACAGAGGAAAAAAGCTTATTCTCGTTTCCTTGCACAAAATTAGAAAATTTTCTCTCAGTACCAACAAAAATAATCTTCTTTCCAAGACCACCAACTTGACTAACAGTAATCTGAGAACACTTCTTATGTGTCAATGAAAGCTCTCAAATTAATGGTTTCTAAAGCTGATTTTGACACAGCTCTTCAAGAAATTCCCTTGAGCAATTCACAAGGCAAGTTATGAGTAATCCCAGTGACTGGCTTCTTTTAGCTGCTGGGATCTCTTGTTATAAACAGTAGCTCGCTGCTGAAGTGTTGCCAAATTTATAACAACACAAGTAATGCACAGATGGAGGGTGGTAGTGATGCAAAATGCAGGATGAGCTGTAACAGAATTACTTTCTATTAGATCACAAGCTATTTTGGGGTAACACTTAGTTCCTTTCCACAACTGCAATTTGGTTTAAATTGCCTTGAGTGAAATTTCAAGCCACCATAACTTACATGTGCTGTAATACTCAAATATTTTTTATGAAAAAAGCAGAGGGCTTTTCAAAAAAACTTTAATTTTTATAATATGATCACATTCAATAAGCAGTCAATAAGCAATATATCACCACAAAAAACCACATTTTGACATCTAGGATTAGTAACATATGATTCCCTGAACACCTGGAGCCATTAATTACGAAGAGGCTGTGCCAATGCAGAGTTTCTCCCAAGCTGGGTGTTGCATGATCAGCTGGGTTCATGGTGGATTTAGTATAACCAATTCCATGTCCCTGTAATGATCTGTAGGGCTTGTAAACAAATAAATTTAAATTTGCAATTTATAAAGACAGACCAAAACCCTTCTTTCCCAAAACACTTTATTGCATCATTTTAAAAATAACTGTATTTCTCATTTAACTGTTACTTTCAGCTTATTGTCACATATAATTGCTATTAAGACAAATCTGAACTTTAGTTCTGGTGCATTTCTAAAAGCTTTTGCCTCTCCTTCACATATGTTGTGGTTATAGCATTTATGTTTTTATATAAATAAAACTGGTTCCTTTAGTTTTACTAAAACAACTAGTAACTTCCAAATATGTCCTGGAAGAATCACTGACACCCCAGAAAATTAAGACTGAGTTTGTGACTAAAACTGTGTCACTGGAACCAGTGAAGCTACCAAGGACAAAGACTCATTCTTTATTATTGGTAATTTATTAAATATAGAAAACCAAAAATATTACAATGACTTAGAAGCAGGAATTCAGACATCAGTAAAGAATTACTGACTTGAATCAGTTCTAGCTTTTTCAGACCTGATCCAGAGAATACAGGAAGTTACAACCCTTGGATTTGGTTCTCTTAAATAACATAAACATGGATAGATGCAACAATCAAAGCTGCATTCTGCTCCAGGGACACTCCAACTACGAAAGGCCTGCCAAGGGGAGCACAGCCCTGCCCCAGGGCTGCTGCCTCCACACCTTTCTGCTCAGCACCACCCCTGAGCTTGGCAACAGCCTCAGCAATGGGCTGCTTCTAGAGCTCTGCCCAGGCTGAGGGAACCACAGAGCCCAGAGCTCCAGGGACTGGAGGAGGCCTGCCCAGGGGAGCACAGCACTGCCCCAGCACTGCTCCCTGCACTGAGATGTCAGCCTCAGGGACAGCCTGCTTTTACTGTTCCACTTGGGGTTAGGGTCAGGCTTAGGGTTGAGAAAGGCACAAAGCCTAGAACTTCAGGGACGTTGCAACTACGAAAGGCATGCAAACAGGAGCAATTCATGTCATCTCCCTACACTGCGTGACAATAGCTTTATTTCAGAATTGTCTTTATTTTTGACCATTGAATTTCTTGCCATTGTAACCCTGCCCCAGTCTGTTTGTTTCACTTTTTTCGCTGACTTTGAGGTTTCATTTTCATTCATTTCAAAATCTTGTGATTTCAAAGTGTAGCAATTCAGCAAGGTTTGGTCCATTTCCCCATGCTTCATGTCAACCCATTTCATTTTAATTTTTTCACCTTGGTTCAGAAATTTCAACAATGAAATCTTGAAAATGGAGAAGAAAGTGTAACAAACACTCTGGAAGGGAAATACAATATGATTTTTAAAAATGCAAATGAAAAAAAAAAAGAAAATATGGGAATGCAGTGACTCCAACCAAATTGACTGGGATGAAATGAGGTGCAGTGAAAAGAACTAAAAATTACCAAAATTAAATTTACTAAAGTCCCAAAATCAGGGAATTAAGTCAAACAAAAAGACAGGAGAAGAAATTGATGAAATGAAATGCTTAAAGAAAAAAAAATCTGCAACAAAAGGAAAACAATCAAATGGCATGGGATGACATGAAGTGCAGGGAAATAGACCACACCTTTCCAAGTTGATCCTCATTGAAACTGCAAGATTTCCTTTGAGGAAATGAAGAATTTCCTTTCATAAAAGGAAATGAAGTCTTGAAAACAGAGGAAAAAAGTAAAACAAATGGACTAGGTAGAGATTATAATGACATGAAATTGAATGGAAAGAAATAAACCAATAAATTGAAATCTTTACATCCCTAAGAGTAATGCAAGGAGCAATGAGGAAAACATCAAAGAGAATGAGTAGAAGATTCTGATGTAAAAAGCTGGAAGACAGAAACTGTAACAATGAGGACTGGCCTACTTTAGAAGCAACTAAGCCAGACAGTTCCCCATGCAACTGACCACTGCCAGCCAGGAGGAACTCCTCAAGGGAGGGAGAAGTGTGAGGTGAGCATGTTAATATTCAGCAGAAACCTGTTTGTCCCAGCCATTTATTGTGCATATTTGCCAATATATAGAACACTTGCTCTGTACTCAAGTCACATACATACTGCTTGTGGGGCTCCATGAAAGGTAAAAAAAATGACAAATGGTCGACTGGAGAAAGGATTAGAGAGTATCTTATCTATATGAAGATCTGCAGGTTATGATTAACTATTCTTATTCAGCTGATAAATTCCAGCTGATTGATTTAGTCATCTAAAAATACTTAGAACAGAATACATCACTGGAACTCAATTTCTCATACCATGCATGCATGAAGAGAAAACCCTAAGCACTGCAAAGCATTAAATGATAGAAGAAATGTGAAGAGTGGTGGTTTCTAAGTTTTTTTTTATGAACATGGCTCTACTTTTAAAACTATTCTAACACTCAGGCTGCTTTAATGGGACTGATAATAACAGTCTGTAGCTGGAACTGACATCCATGAATCTCATTATTCCTTATGCCACTTTAGGATTAGATATATATCCCCCTTCACAGAAGGGGATATCACAGAATCTGTTAGGCTGGAAAAGACCTCCGAGTCCAACCTCTGAACACCACCTTGACAACTAGAGCTGGCACTGAGCATCACATCCAGTCTTTCCTTGAACACCTCAGGACGATGACTCCACCACCTCCCCGGGCAGCCCATTCCAATGTCCAGTCATGCTTTCTGTGATTAAATTCCTCTTATGTCCAAGCTGAACCGCCGTTTAGCTTCACTTCTAAAGTTAAGCCACTAGGACCACCATATCCAGCAAAGGTGTCAGGGGAACCAAAGGAACGGGCGCGCAGGCCGCACCGCAGCCAGCACAGCTCCTGTGCCCGGCGGCTCGGCGCACCCCGCACGGCTTCATGGCGAGACCACCTGCAATGCCCACACCCTGCTGAGACTTTGCCTTGCGCCGAGGCCAGCCGGACTGAGCAAGGACGAGCCGCGGGGGTGCCGCACCACGGCCAGACTCCGCGCCAGGGGCGAGGACGGGGCGGTGCGGCCTGCGCAGCCCAGCAGAGCAGCCGTTGGCGGCCCCTGCTAACTACAAGTCCCAGAATGCACCGGAAGCGCTCGTGTATCCTTCGAACCTGCCAATGAGGGCGCGCGGGGCGCGTCACGTGAGCGGGGCGCGCTTTCCAAGCCCGGGCGGGTGCGCGGCGCGGGTCGTGCGCGGTGGCCGTGAGGGGCGAGCGGTGAGCGCGGGGAGCGGCGGCGGCGGCGGAGGTCCCGGCTCGGGCCCTTCCCCAGGGCCCCAGCGTGCTGCTCGGAGGCCTTTCCCCGTTTCCCGTCGGGGAAGGGGGGGACCTGTGCGAGTTCGGCTGAGGCGGGGCGCTGGGCGGTCGGCGGGATGGTGAACTGTGTGGCATCCCAGAAACCACCTTTTCGGTGGTGCCTAGCGACAGGACGAGTAGCAATACCAAATTGAACTAATCCACAGGAAGCTTCATTTCAGCGTGAATAGGAACTTTACATCGAGGGTGGCAGAACACCGGAATAGGCTGCCCGGGGAGGTCATGAAGTCTCCCTCTCTGGAGATATTCCTGACCCGCTTGGTGGCGTTCCTGTGCAGTCTGCTCCAGGTGACCCTATCTTGTTTTGGGATTGGACTAGACGATCTCCAGAGGTCTCTTCCAATCCTAACTATTCTGTGATTCTGTATGGCAGTTCCTAAATATGAGAGTCTTCAAAAGGAATGTTTACCTCCTCACTAATTCAGCGGTATCATCAAAGTCTGTGGCCCTGTTGTTCAGTTTTGGTTTTTTTTTAAAACCTCTTGCATGTCTACTTCTGTATTTTCCAGGTACTATGGAGGAAAAAAAAGAAATGTCAGTACATAGCCTGAGTCATTTAACTGAAGAAAAACTGGATATTTGCATGAGCAATGGTAGGTGGGGAATATGTTGAGTTATTCTCTATGTGGTATATCCCCTGTTATAGGTTAGGCTAGCTCAGATCAGTAGACATCCTCTGTCTGCCTTACATCATGTTCTGTGTACTCACTTTCTTGGATGGCTTGCTGCTGCTCAGAAGCCTCCTGAGGAGCTTGTGGAGCATGGTGCTAAAACTAGTGTAATAGTGACTGATGTCATCAACCTCGCTTCTGTATATCTAATCTGAGCTCCTCCCTTATCCATCAGCTGCTGATTTATTTAGGGTATATATTAACTAATAAGGAAAGTAATCTTTTTCACTGGCTCCTGCTACTGTTCTGTGGTAACCTGAAAAGAAAAGTACTGATGGATGGGACAAATGCACTGTCACATAGCTCTAGATTGCATGTTCTCACTTATTTTGATTGGAGGCTGCTGATAAGCTGTGTTTCATGTTGCTGTTACAGCTGCTTAGAAATTACCACTAAGCTGTTTCACAATATTTGGGCATCTCACAATTATGATCATGTTCACAACTGTACCCTAAATTTCTTGGACCTAAAATATGTTTTCCTAAATTTAATATTTTAAACTTGGTAGGTAAGGCTTTTTGCCAGCTGACATCGCTCACCAAATTGTCAAAGCCTAATGCAATCATTTTCATTGCAAATCCATGCTGTGACAAAATCCTTTTTATAGTTTCAGACTTTCCTCTTCTGACCGATGAAAAGTTTGATTTTGACCTTTCACTCTCTTCAACGAGGTAAGTTATGTAAGTCCTGTAGACCCTTCAAAATGGACACATGTAAGGTGCTGGGCTAAATTATTTTTCTTTGTAGTGGAAATGAAGATGAAGTTTTTGTTGGACCTGTGGGACACAGAGAAAGATGTATAGCTGCCAGTATTGAAGCAAAAAAGTCTGTGTCTGCTTTTGATGATAAACTCATGTGGAGCCCACTTCAAGGAGAGAAATTTGTGGAAATTTTCAAAGAAGCTCATTTGTTGGCACTGCAAATAGAGACTGGGAACAAGGACGAGGAGACCAAAACAAGCCAATCAGAAGAACAGGAAAACAAGATTGTAGAAACATTTGTGGAGGACTCCAAGTCAAAGCTGAAGATACTGAGAAACAAAAACATAGAACTAAGTCCCAGGCCTGTTAAACGGGAGACATACTGTGTGCAGGATAGCCCAGCATGTCAGCTGCCACCTTGTTTTCAGAAGGCATCACATAAACTTGTGTCAGATAGCAAGCTACATGCTCTTCCTGCTCCTCCTGACAGAAGCCCTGTTAAAATTTGTGTGTCTCCTACAAAAAATGCCAGTTTACCCCTAACAGAGGAGCAGGAAACTAAGGAAACAAATACAAAGGCAATTGGCAAACTGCCAATGGCCAAACCATCATCTGATTCTGGAAAAAGCAATTTGTTGACAATTGACAAGGTAAAGTCAGGTTCTGGGCAACATTTTCCTCATGTGAAGTCTGTGTTTTAGGAATATTTAACCTGTCTATGGTCTTTTATTTTCAAAAGCAAACTTTAATCTTCTGGTGCTTCTCTACCTCATAAAATCCTTAGTCAGAAAACATATATTAAAAAAATGAGGGCAGGTACTATAGTATAGTAACAATTTGGTTACTTGTCTGTTATGACAGTGTAGAGCACTTGCAAGTAAATTTCTTTTCCTTTATTTTGCCAGTAAATTTCTTTTTGTATTCTGGTTTTGTAAATATAATTCTTGGCTTCTCTTCTAACTGGTTTCTGACACTGCTGTGTTGCTGGTAAAATTACCACACTGTTACACTTCATGTGTAATTTTATACTTAATGGTAAAAGTGGCTTTATTTAATCCTTGTCAATAGAAATGTATCCTGGGATAGCAAGGAAACAGTTGTGTTAGTGACCTTGTGAGCACCAATCCCTGTCTTTTGATAGAATATCTCTTGGATTTTATTGCTCTACACTTTATAGCTTAGGCTCTAGTATGTATTACAGATTTCACTGAAGATGTGGTAGGGGCCTCTCAAGAACCATCACCTCTAGAAATAACAGGACTCTGATATACTGGTGCCTAGGCTGACTCTTTTTATTCTCTAATTCCTTTAAGTCCATACTTAAGCTTGTGGCAGGAATAAAAATAGCTGTTTGCCTCCTAGATCTGATGTTTCAGTTCTGTATAATAATCCAGATACAATGGTTTGTCTCTAAGAAAATTCACTTCTTAAAATGTAATCTGACTTAAGGATCTCCTCTAAAATTCACAAGTAAAATGTAACAATACCAAGACAAATAATGGCAAAATAATGTGTTAAATAAGGTACTTTTTTTGCTTTTGATTCAGCCTGGCTTAAGGAAGATGACATATCTGAAATGTCCTCGTGTTGCCAGTGGTCTCACAAGGAAGACTACATCATCATCATCTTCATCATCAGTTTCCAGCATGAACTCAAGTCTTAATTCAAGTTTACCAATTTCTCCTATAGGCAGAAAAGGTAATTGCTCTTACTACAGATTTGTGCCACAAATCAATTTTGAAATAGCTAAGCGTTTTCTGGACTTTGGATTTGGAAATGTTGTAGTGGTATTCAGTACATTCAAGCACGAAGAAATATTTTGTAGAGAGAATAAAATTTTCTAGGCTAGCCCAGTAAATCCCTGTGCACTAAAGATAAATGTTAGACATCCATAATTTGTAGATTGACTAGATTCATACAAACCTGATGCCTACACGTGACCATCTGACACAGCTAGAAAGGAAGCAATGCCCCAGGAATTCTCTTCCCATTATGCATGACCTCCTCTATTATAGCCAAGAACATGAGCTTCTGAATGTTCTGAGCTTGTCTCACTGGAATTAAAAGAAAAAACAAAACACCAAAACAACTGAAATTTGGAAGGAAGTGGGAGGCATTATTCTGTGTTTCTGTAAGGCTAAATAAAGGATAAGCTTTACTCAAGCAGATGAGAAAAACACAGCCAAGAGGCTTGTACTGTGTTGAGACCATGAATTTGACCATTTTGGTAAGCCTCAAAGGATCAGGAAAATAGTCTCCTGGAAGTACTGACAGATGGAAGGGCTACAGTTCTGATACATCTATCAAAATACCAAGTTTGAGCAAATATTTATTTTGCACCTTCTTTCTGGGAGATTGATAACATATTGTTAAAAGCTTAGTATGAACTATTTTATGCAATAGAACTGTCTAATCAAGATTCATCCTGTTAATGAAAGTAACCTACAGGCTAAAAGTAAGAACGTGACAGAAATCTGGGAAATATGTTTATGTGGTAGTTTAGCCTGTGGTGTTAATCAGTGTAACTCAAACTTACCTCCTTGAAAGGCTGCTTAAGGGAACAGGGCCAGCTCTGCTGGGAGTAAATGCTGGAAGCAGTTTGAATCTGCAAGCTGTACTGGCATTCTGTAAAGAATTTTCTTTCACTTGATTGCAGTAATTCAGGAATTTGGTGAGAAGACTATAAAATAAAATTGCCAAAGAATTTGAGGAATAAATTTTCAGTAGTTGTGTATATTCTCCTTAAACTTGAACTGTTTGAATTTAAATGCTGTAAATTGCTGGTTTTCTTTCCTGTATTAGTATAATTATTCTGCTTAGTCAAAACCTATAGAAGTACAACTTTATATTTCAGGAAAATCAAGCATGTCATCAAAAGCTAGTGTGAGTGGCTCTAAGCTTCCATCTAGTACAAGCAGGCTGGCCCTTGTCAAACCTACCACAGTGTCATCTCTGCAGGCTGCCAATACTGAGAAATCCAGGAAGCAAGTGAGATCAGCTAGTACTCCCAAAATACCTAGTGCCATAAGCCTGGCTAAATCTTCAGCTTCTGCAGCATCATCTGAGGCCGCAGGCAGTGGGATTCGGAGACCAAGCTCTGTTTCCAGTCTGCAGCAGCTATGCCAACAGAATAAAGATGGGACTTCCACAAAAGGAAGCCTGTGTCCAAAGCCCAAGGCTAGAGTTTTGTCTGTTTCCACAAGTCAAACTAAGGCTCCTGTGAAGACTCAAGGTAAGCACATACTTTGTATGACCTGTCTTCTACTTTGGTTATTAAAAGCAAATGTTGCCTAGAATGCTTGTTATTTGTTTCATTACATTTCTGTCCACCTTTGGGAAGGAGTTGGTATTTAACTGAAAGATAACTGCTATAAAAGAAATAAATATGAATCTGATAGCAATTAACAAAAAATTCTCTCTTTAGATGCAACACCAAGCAAGTTGGCACCAAAAGCAACACCATCTCTTGGATTAACGTTTTGTGGCACACCTGGAAGGTAGGGCTTCACTGAAAATTGCATGCACTGAGGCATCCTTCTTAGCATGCAGCATGGTTGGGTGTCACAACAGTCTTTTAAAAGTTCTAACTTCATTGTCTAGTCCCTTGAGACTGCCAAGTTAGACATGTTGATGCCTACTGGAACTGATTTAAAACAAATCAAAACCCAAACTTAAACCAAATAACCCTCCCACTCTGTTCAGAAGAGGTTTCTTTGCAGTGCTAAATAGACTAAAATAATTAATAAAGGAATTCTGATCAAGTAAAGCCCTTACTATGCTGTGATTATCAACCTTAAGGTTGATAATACTGACCAAAGGGAAATGGATTTCTGTCATTTGGTAGAATAGTATTATTCAAACAGTTTCTAGAAGGTATTGGCTAAGGCATGTTCCTCTTCTAGTGCCATGGCAGTCAGCACTCCTATGAAAGCCTCAGAAGATAAGGCCTTCCAGAGTTTTTGTTTTCCTGAGAAGTCTGCCACCATGACTCCGGCCAGTGTGAAGCGCTCTGGCCTACCTACACCTGTGCGTCGCATCTCAGGGTTCCCAGCAGTGACTCCTAAAACTCTACCAAGAATGCCAACTTCTCCACATGCTGCATCTCTTCGGCAAAGCTTCAGCTTTTCTACCAACAAGACTTTTACAGCTGGGTAAGACAGAAGTCTCCACGTATGAAATGAGTATTGTAGGGAAACTGCCTCTTAGTGAATTCTAGTGATGACTCTTGGGTTTCAAGGGCCTCTGCTAAATATTAGAATAAACCATTTGAGCATAGAAAAGCTGTGTAGGCCTAATAAAAACTTATGACTTGTGACTGGTAAAATGGTATAAGCTATAGTGAGGTGAGTCAGTATCTAACACTAAAGAATTACAGCTTTAATAGGAAATTATTTGTATTTCTTGAGCAAGGAAAAAATTTAAGACTTGTGTCTGATGCTCTGGTGTTGTTTGGCTGTTGCCTTCTGGTGAAGAGAAATAGCTGATTAAAATGCATATTACTTTTAACTTTTGATCTGTATTGTTGCCAGTGGTCCATAAAATGGCACTTTTTAAAGCATCAGTCAAAAAGCCAAGGATTTTGTTGACTTGAACTTTATTTTCTGGGCAGTTTTACTTATGTTCTAATTCTCCTTTTTTTTTTCCTGTGAAAGTGATGTTGCCTTCTTTATATTATCCACCCAGCATCTTCTGGCCAGGGCCATGTATATGTATGCAGGCTTGTTTTGTGGCTGGTGGAGAGGAACTGTATTAAAATAGAAATGATTCATGGCTAGAAAACTGTGTCATGTTACTTAGGCCAAATGTCTCAAATAGTCTTTTCTCTGAAGGAAACAATTATTCTGTAATCACAGTAATCAGATTACAGTCTCTGGTCCTCCAGCCAGTGTCAGTACTTTCTATCAGCAGGGACTGAAGTTGTCTGCTTAGTGATACACAAAATCAGTGCCTCTTTGCTAGCTGTTCCAAGTTTAGAAAAAACCAACGAAAATACCTTGTGTAAAGTTTAGGCTGGATGGAAATGTCAAGTAAGATTAAATTCTTCATAATCCCGTCTTTTTTTTGCATGAGTAGGCTATACTTTTTCTGCAGAATGAAGTATTTTGTATTTTATGGGTAACTAGCATTTATTTGGATAAAAATATGGGAGGCCTTTTGGTCATTAAAGCTTGGGGTAAAAAAGGAGACAGTGAGTTTAGAAACTGGCTTTTCTGTCTTTAATAGTTAATGCTGATTAAAGAACTCAATTATCTGTGATGCTCTTTTCCCTAGTTCTAAACAGAAACAAGAGAGTAAGACACACACATCTTCAGAAGATGACACGTCTCCTCCAGCTGTGCTACCTCTTGTACTTAACTTCTCACCAGAGAAAACTGCTACAGAAGGAGCAGAAAATGCATTAAAAGAGCCAGAAGTACAAAATGAGCTGGCTGAAGAGAAACAACCCGAGGTAAGAAATGACAATGTATTTTCCTACAAAACTAAGTAAAGTGCTTGACTTATTTCAAGGTAAGGGGTAAGTAGGGAAACCACTTCAGTATACATGAAGTTAAAATACATTAGAATAATGAAATAATAAGGTATTCTGAGTTGGAAGGGACCCATCAGAATCATCAAGTCCAGCTCCCGGCTCTGCACAGGGCACTCCAGGAATCACACTAAACACTTCTTGACTTCTGTCAGGCTGGTGCTGTGACCACTTCCCTGGGGAGCCTGTTCCAGTGCCCAACCACCTTCTGAGTGAAAAACCTTTTCCTGCTATCCAATCTAAACCTCCCCTGACTCCGCTTCATGTTTCCTTGAGTCCTGTCACTGATCATGAGAATGAAGAGATTGGTACCTGCCCTCTGCTTCCCCTCATGAGGATGTTCAAGACCAAAATAAGGTCTCCCCTCATCTCTTCTTCTCCAGGTTGAACAGACCAAGTGCCCTCAGCTGCTCCTCATAAGGCTTCCCCTCCAGGCCCATCACCATCCTTGTTGCCTTCCTCTGGATGCTCTCAGATAGCTCAGTATCTTTTTTTATGTTGTGGTGCCCAATTGGCTGTAACCATGTGCACCCTCTAGTGCCTGTATTTAGCACTGACCATCGTATGTTCAGTATTTCCATTGTGTTCCCATCTCAAATGCACTGTCAAGTACTTGCAGATTGTATATGAAATTTCCACTTTTGGAAGAGTACTGTGAAATCCTTATAGCTTTAGTTAGAAAAGTAGTGTTGCAGGCATAAAGCTCCTTCAGGGATTAAAAAAACCCTCCAAACCCAATACACTGCTGTAGCTAAATTCAGTCATGTAAAAGGAGCGCAAATCTGCATGCAGTGAGGGAGGATTAAACCCCAAAGTCCATCTAGCAGTAAACTTCAGTGTCAAGTAATTAGTTCAGTGAACACTTCCCCTCTCTCAGCAATCTAGTTGGCTTCATGTTGAAAGCTGGCACTCCACAGGCATTAAGAAGAAAGGACTAAAGTTGTAGTTCTGAAATATTAACCTGACAAAGTGGCTTTTGATTTACAAATACTGAGGTTTAGAATAATCTGTGGATTAATTACTTGATGTTATTTTATCAGTATGTTCCTTGTTAGCTTTACTTGTTGGTGTGTGTGTTTCAGAATTGCTTAGTACGTGTATGGGGTAGTTAAACTGGACAAAAGGATAACTAAGTGTGAAGCTGTAGAGAATAGTTTATATGGCTAAATAACATTGCTCAGTAATTGTAGTTAAATCATTTAAGTATTAAGAGGGTTAGTAATCTTCTCTTTTAAACTTAACTATACTTTTAAGTGGAAAAACTGTTTTATGCCCCAAGGGATCTCTTTTGCTTTGCCTTACCGCCTTTTCCCTGTGATGCTAGCCAGAGAGTAGGAGCTGAGGATTTTACACTGTGTGCAATGAATCCTGCATGAAAGATACCAAGCTGTAAATTAAGCCTGATCTGTGATTATTAAAGCTGTAGAAGCTAAATTGATTGCCTCAATGTATATGAAGGAAACTTGCTGAACAGGGGAGAAAACCTGAATTTTTTTTTAAAGGCTTTACTGCTAGATATTGGAGCAGATGAATCTCTCCCACACACTTCTGAATGTGAAAGTAGACCTTTGATTGACCTTTCCAATACTCCTGAAGTGAGTAAGATTACTTCTGCAAAGCCTGTGTTATCTGGGCAGATAAAGGTAAGCTTTATTCAAATCATCTGGTGCAAGTTATGTTAGCAGAAAAATGTCAACTGTCTGCAGAAGAGTTCCACAATACTGTAGGAATTATTTAATATTAGCTCAATATGATATACATAATTAGGTGCTCTTAAGAGAATGTCATGTTTAAAAACAATGTGTTCTGAACTAGAGTTCAGTGAGCAATCTGCAAATAGGAGAAGGAGGAGGATGCAGAAAGAACTTAAAGCAGTTGTTACAGTTGCAGTTGTTATAGAATAAAACTGTTCTGAAGCAGGAAGTGAATGTTGTCTTCAGTAGAGTTGGCATGCTTATTCCTGTTTAACCTTTCTTGCACATTTTTAGTTCTTGGCAGCAGCTCATTTTAATCAAAAAAGAAGGGATGCCTCTCCTGTTCAGCTCCTCTCCTAATCCTCTCCTTAGCTGGAAGATGTGTGCTGTTGGAATCTGCTCTAAATTTTACAAGCATTTTTATACATTAGTGGCTTGAAGGTAGATGCCTTAGATCATTGTCAGATGAATGCTGGTGACTGTGAGGATGCAGCCTTTGACAAAAGGTGTGGTTGGGCTCAGATGAGTACCAGGCCCTTCAGATTTTGTCGAAAGAGGAGTATTGCAGAACTCCTCTGCATTTTCAGAGGAGTTCAGAAGTGCTGTGTCCTGTCTAGATGGCACTGTCACTACAATATGCATAATAGTGAAACTTAGAAAAGGCTTTTGAGTTTTTTAAGGTAAGTATGGGCAATAACCACCTTTTGAGAAGCTTGTGCTTGTCTAAGAATGAGCATGTTTTTAAAAACCTGAATACAAAAGCTTGAGTGTAGTGCTTGTGTTTGTCTTCTAGATACTAGTAAGAACTCTAAACAAGAAAAGTACTTGAGAATAATAGAGATTATAGCTGCTAGTAGCTATGCACAACAGTTGACTACAACAGCTAAATTTTTCTGGTTTTCTTTCAGCTAATTGATTTGAGTTCTCCTCTTATCACTCTAAGCCCTGATGTAAACAAAGAAAATCTGGATTCTCCTCTACTGAAGTTCTAAATTTGAACTGAAATGAAGAATTCTTAGCAACTGTGACCTTTGAAGTGGTTTTGGTGTTATTCCTCATTCATATAATTTTTTGAAGATGGCTGTAGATTGTCTGATGAACTGCATTAACAAAATAGAATTCTAACATTCTTGATACAGTCAGTCTGATAATGGTTTTGTTCATGTATGTGCTGCAATGGATGTATTTAAACTATGTTGCTCTAAGGCAAAAAAAATGGAACTGTAATTCCAGTTTCTGAATTGGAAGCCTGCCTCCTTACTTCTTACCGATTGTCATTTTATTCCTCTATGTACAACAAAATTTTAATTTAAAATAAATGAGTTGTTTGCTAAACCTGTACAAAATAGCAACTTTTAATTGCATGCTTTGGGTAGACTTTTCCAGTGTTTCGCTAACAAATGCTAATATGTAGGGAGAAACTACTGGACTTCAGGGTGGAGTAGCAAGTTTGGAAACAAACATTTTAGTATTGAATGTCAGTAGATAAATCAACAGCAAGGAGAAGATAACAGCTTGTTACTGCCAGGTGCTTTAGTTGTAGCTTCCCCCAACTGGGATAACTGAAATGAAGCACTGGAAGGGAGATGTTTTCCTCTGGGTTATCTGCCTCACGGTGCTGGTCCTGTGGTTCGGGGGCAGTGGGAGGGCTCGGGCCGAGCATGTGTCCGGGGTGTGGGTGGCCTGGCGAGGGCCAGAGGCCTCCCCGCTCCTTGTCCCGGTGCGCTCCGCTCCGGCCGCGCGGGTGCCGCCGCTGCCCGGCCCGGCCCTGCCCGGCGCGCAGGCGCAACCTGCGCGGCGCTGT